>CM051273.1:1083038-1233985 GCA_027921565.1 Artemia sinica
TTCTCCGTGTAAGTTTACCCGCGGCACATACAAAACTCATTTTCAACCAAAATGGCATATATCGTCCTTTTAATTATCACAGCGTCGGCTATGAGACAACTTAAAAGTGGCGTATGTCTCTTTTTTATCTTCGTAACGGTACAAGATATGATAATTTTGACTACACAATTCAATTCCCCGTACTAAGTTTACCCGCGGCACATACAAAACTCATTTTCAACCAAAATGGCATATATCGCCCTTTTAATTATCACAGCCGTCAGCAATGAGACAATTAAAAGTGACATATGTCTTTTTTATCTTTGTAACGGTACAAGATAGTATAATTCTGACTACACCATTCAATTCCCCATGATAAGTGTACCTGCGGCCACTACAAAACTCATTTTCAACCAAAATGGCATACGTCGCCCTTCTTAATTATCACAGCCGTCGACTATTTGGCAGATTAAAAGTGGCGTATGTATCTTTTTTATCTTCGTAACGGTACAAGATAGGATAATTCTGACTAAACCATACGTTCTCCGTGTAAGTTTACCCCGGCACATACAAAACTCATTTTCAACCAAATGGCATATATCGCCCTTTTAATTATCACAGCGTCGGCTATGAGACAACTTAAAAGTGGGGTATGTCTCTTTTTATCTTCGTAACGGTACAAGATATGATAATTCTGACTACACCATTCAATTCTCCGTGTAAGTTTACCCGCGGCACATACAAAACTCATTTTCAACCAAAATGGCATATGTCGTCCTTTTAATTATGACAGCCGTCGGCTATGAGACAAATTAAAAGTGGCGTATGTCTCTTTTTTATCTTCGTAACGGTACAAGATATGATAATTTTGACTACACAATTCAATTCCCCGTACTAAGTTTTACCCGCGGCACATACAAAACGCATTTTCGGCCAAAATGGCACATGCCACCCTTTTAATTATCAGAACCGCCCTGTGGAACTACCTTGTATCGAATCCCCCCCCCCAGTAACTCCTGTTCAGGCATAATTAAATCTTCTTTTCTTTTTGATTATGAAAGCTTTAACTATGATTTTGACTTCATCGATCCAAGGGGACTGGGCCCCTTATTTAGATAGATTATATACGCTAGTTGGCTTTTTATAGTAATTGTTAGAATTACTGAATTCAGTGACTCAGGATGAAATTAAATGGCTAATAAACATATCCCGAAACAACAATCTTCCTGAAAACAATAATCCTTTAAAACTAAGAAATAATAATAATAATTTAAACCCCTCTATGGTAAAAAAAATCTATAAAATTACCATTTTTTCATTGTTTGATTAGAATATGAAAAAAATATAGTACACTTTTTATAGCCATACAATTAGCAATTCTTAGTTGGTACACATCAGGTTTCTTTCCTAGGGTTTATACCAGTGGTTCTCAATCGATTTTGGGCCATACCCTACATACATATTCCTAAAATCCTGATACCCCCTCGTGGTATTTAAATGTAGTTATTCAAAATTTTGCATATAGAGAAGCATGAAAGGCCATTAACTGTGTATCTTTTTTTCGGGTCGTCCTCTTGGCATGTTCTACACTAATGAAGAGTATTATCTAAATATAAGAGCTTTATAAAATATATGACGTCATTACAATACTAGCATGTATCTTTTTTTATTCTTTTAATGCATATGAATGCCACAGCATTCGTATGAAAACTATTTTTGTTTTTTTGTTTTTCTTCAAAAAAGTGCAACGTCTTTCTCGGTGACCCACCAAAATATTGCCATGCCCCAAGAGAAACTAGACTAAAAGGGAAATTAGAAACTTCACCACTCAGAAATTTTATTACCAAAAATTTACCGTTTTCTTTTAGAGGCCTTTGGATAATCTGAAGCTGACTGATTTTTGACACCTCACTGATGAGAAGACATCCATTTTTCTCTCAAGAGGTACCGGGCAAAGAATGTTTTGTTTTTCTTTTATTTGGATAGTCAAAATTTCGACGTGACCAGACATCCAATCTAAAGCGGAATCCAAACATACTTTTTATATAGAGCTTTCACATAGAACTGGCTGTCTCAATACACAACGTTTGTCAGGTTGCCAAATGAAAAACGGCTGCCTAATAAAGCTTCTCGTCAGACGAGTCCCAAATCGTAAATCCTAACAACGTCACACATTAGGATTAGTCCAAACATACTTTCGCGCTTTAATATAGAGCTTTCACATAGAAACTGGCTGCCCAATATCCACACGTTTGTCATGGTTGTCAAATGAAAGTCGCTGCCTAATAAAGCTTCTCGTCAGACGAGTCCAAATCGTAAATCCTAACAACGTCACATATTAGGATTAGTCCAAACATACTTTGCGCCTTTATATAGAGCTTTCACTAGAAACTCGCTGCCCCAATATACAACGTTTGTCATGGTTGTCAAATGAAAGACGGCCTAAATAAAGCTTCTCGTCAGACGAGTCCAAATCGTAATTTCTAACAATGTCACATATTAGGATTAGTCCAAACATACTTTGCACTTTTAAATAGAGCTTTCACATAGAAACTGGCTGCCCCAATATACAACGTTGTCATGGTTGTCAAATGAAAGACGGCTGCCTAATAAAGCTTCTCGTCAGACGAGTCCAAACCGTAAATCATAACAACGTCACACATTAGGATTAGGCCAAACATACTTTGCGCTTTAATATAGAGCTTTCACATAGAAACTGGCTGCCCCAATATAAAACGTTTGTTCATGGTTGTCAAATGAAAGACGGCTGCCTAATAAAGCTTCTCGTCAGACGAGTCCAAACCGTAAATCATAACAACGTCACACATTAGGATTAGCCAAACATACTTTGCGCTTTAATATAGAGCTTTCACATAGAAACTGGCTGCCCCAATATAAACGTTTGTCATGGTTGTCAAATGAAAGACGGCTGCCTAATAAAGCTTCTCGTCAGACGAGTCCAAATCGTAATTTCTAACAATGTCACATATTAGATTAGTCCAAACATACTTGGCACTTTTAAATAGAGCTTTCACATAGAAACTGGCTGCCCCATATAAACGTTTGTCATGGTTGTCAATGAAAGACGGCTGCCTAATAAAGCTTCTCGTCAGACGAGTCCAAACCGTAAATCATAACAACGTCACACATTAGGATTAGGCCAAACATACTTTGCGCTTTAATATAGAGCTTTCACATAGAAACTGGCTGCCCCATAAAAACGTTTGTCATGGTTGTCAAATGAAAGACGGCCTACTAAAGCTTCTCGTCAGACGAGTCCAAATCGTAATTCTAACAATGTCACATATTAGGATTAGTCCAAACATACTTTGCACTTTTAAATAGAGCTTTCACATAGAAACTGGCTGCCCCAATATAAAACGTTTGTCATGGTTGTCAAATGAAAGACGGCCTAATAAGCTTCTCGTCAGACGAGTCCAAATCGTAATTTCTAACAATGTCACATATTAGGATTAGTCCAAACATACTTTGCACTTTAAATAGAGCTTTCACATAGAAACTGGCTGCCCCAATATACAACGTTTGTCATGGTTGTCAAATGAAAGAACGGCTGCCTAATAAAGCTTCTCGTCAGACGAGTCCAAACCGTAAATCATAACAACGTCACACATTAGGATTAGGCCAAACATACTTTGCGCTTAATATAGAGCTTTCACATAGAAACTGGCTGCCCAATATAAAACGTTTGTCATGGTTGTCAAATGAAAGACGGCTGCCTAATAAAGCTTCTCGTCAGACGAGTCCAAACCGTAAATCATAACAACGTCACACATTAGGATTAGGCCAAACATACTTTGCGCTTTAATATAGAGCTTTCACATAGAAACTGGCTGCCCCAATATAAACGTTTGTCATTTGGTTGTCAAATGAAAGACGCTGCCTAATAAAGCTTCTCGTCAGACGAGTCCAACCGTAAATCATAACAACGTCACACATTAGGATTAGGCCAAACATACTTTGCGCTTTAATATAGAGCTTTCACATAGAAACTGGCTGCCCCAATATAAAACGTTTGTCAGGTTGTCAAAATGAAAGACGGCTGCCTAATAAAGCTTCTCGTCAGACGAGTCCAAACCGTAAATCATAACAACGTCACACATTAGGATTAGTGGCCAAACATACTTTTGCGCTTTAATATAGAGCTTTCACATAGAAACTGGCTGCCCCAATATAAAACGTTTTGTCATGGTTGTCAAATGAAAGACGGCTGCCTAATAAGCTTCTCGTCAGACGAGTCCAAACCGGTAAATCATAACAACGTCACACATTAGGATTAGGCCAAACATACTTTGCGCTTTAATATAGAGCTTTCACATAGAAACCTGGCTGCCCCAATATAACACGTTTGTCATGTTGTCAATGAAAGACGGCTGCCTAATAAGCTTCTCGTCAGACGAGTCCAAACCGTAAATCATAACAACGTCACACATTTAGGATTAGGCCAAACATACTTTGCGCTTTAATATAGAGCTTTCACATAGAAACTGGCTGCCCCAATATAAAACGTTTGTCATGGTTGTCAATGAAAGACGGCTGCCTAATAAAGCTTCTCGTCAGACGAGTCCAAACCGTAATCATAACAACGTCACACATTTAGGATTAGGCCAAACATACTTTTGCGCTTTAATATAGAGCTTTCACATAGAAACTGGCTGCCCCAATATAAAACGTTTGTCATGGTTGTCAAATGAAAGACGGCCTAATAAAGCTTCTCGTCAGACGAGTCAAATCGTAATTCTAACAATGTCACATATTAGGATTAGTCCAACATACTTTGCACTTTAAATAGAGCTTTCACATAGAAACTGGCTGCCCCAATATACAACGTTTGTCATGGTTGTCAAATGAAAGACGGCTGCCTAATAAAGCTTCTCGTCAGACGAGTCCAAACCGTAAATCATAACAACGTCACACATTAGGATTAGGCCAAACATACTTTGCGCCTTTAATATAGAGCTTTCACATAGAAACTGGCTGCCCCAATATAAAACGTTTGTCATGGTTGTCAAATGAAAGACGGCTGCCTAATAAAGCTTCTCGTCAGACGAGTCCAAACGTAAATCATAACAACGTCACACATTAGGATTAGGCCAAACATACTTTGCGCTTTAATAAGAGCTTTCACTAGAAACTGGCTGCCCCAATATAAAACGTTTGTCATGGTTGTCAAATGAAAGACGGCTGCCTAATAAAGCTGTGCTCGTCAGACGAGTCCAAACCGTAAATCATAACAACGTCACACATTAGGATTAGGCCAACATACTTTGCGCTGTAATATAGAGCTTTCACATAGAAACTGGCTGCCCAATATAAAACGTTTGTCATGGTTGTCAAATGAAAGACGGCTGCCTAATAAAGCTTCTCGTCAGACGAGTCCAAATCGTAAATCCTAACAAAATCACACATTAGGTTTAGGGCAGACATACTTAGTGCTTTTATAGGCATTAAACTTCTTTTAAATGTAGATCTACTGTGTCTAATGAATCAAATTACTAATATATATTTATTATAATTAAGTAAAAAAAAAACTCGTTTGTGTTTTAGGTTATCATAATCAATTACTAACATGTTTATAGCTAAATGTGTACTATAATACCGATTTCATTATGTTTAACACCAGGCTTGTCTCTGTCCTGTACATTCTGGATTGAATTATTTTCAATTCCATTAAAATATTTAATAGAACAAATTAATTAATATTGTACTATTTATAATGTAATTTATATTTATACTGTTTATATCAATATTATATTATTAACAGTTATTTCATTTGTTTATTATTGCCTATATTTAGTGTGTTTATTGCTACTATAAATACTATATTACACTTTTTATATTTTAATTAATATTATTCATATTTATACTATTAGTTACAATAATGTTATTACATTAATTTATTTTACATTGATTAGTTAATTTCATAACAAATTAGTTTATATTTTAACCTCATCAGGCACATATCGTTCTTCAATCACAATTTTATCCGGAACGCCAAGAATTTTGTCGATAGTGGAAGTGGTGAACCTTGTTTTCTTCGCATGGCCCGAACGCACCACATCTGGTGCAAAAGGATGTTGAGATCGGAGTACACGTTCCATGTCTAGGTCGTCACGGACCGTCCATCAGTCGAATCAAACTGAAATGAAGTAAAAATATAAACTACAATACTCACGTCTGGAGTCTCGAAGAAAGCCGAATACTATTTCGGTATGCGCTGATTTCGATATTCGGGTATTTCGGCCTTAATTTTTTACATTCTATTGTAAAAACGTAAGGTTTTATCGAACCTAGCAATTACCAGAAATTAGCAAATTACCCCAAAAATTACCAAATTACCAGAAATGTTTTATGTTTAATGTTTAATGGCAATCAAACAAATTATATGATGGAAAATCAACCATGGATTATTATGTATTTTTTAATCTTTCTAATTATTTACTCAGATTTGGAGTGCTTTTATAAAAGCGATAAGTCATTTATGACACTTCAATTTAACAAAAAAGGCCGAAATGAGTGAATTCCTAGTCAATTGATAATTGGCATATAACTATTGTCTCAAAGCAGAAACTGTAGTTGAGATGTCAGCCATCTATGGCCATGATAGAATATTTTTCTTACTTGGATATCATTCGGTATATAGACAGCAACACGAAATGAGAAAAAAAAAAAACTGCGGCTGCTTCAGGAACGACAGGATCAACAGGAAGTATAAAATAGTAACTATACAAAGGAGAGAAGAAAAAACAATAAAAATCCCCTAAAACAGAAAAAACAGAATTTTCACACGGAATTGGGGATAAAAAACATTTTTTTTTACAAAGAGCTGCCTGAAGACACCTTCTCCCATGTCTAGCAAATTAGTAGAATAGCCTTGATCTTGCTATGTATTAGTTAATTATTTATGTATATCTTTGAATATATCATTTCTATTATTATTGTTATTATTTATATATTATTATTAGTGTTATTTATTAATTAATTAAAAAAAAACTTTCCGAAAATAAGTTTTTCAAGAAAAGTAAAGGCATTTTAAACTTAAGCTCAGGAGACACAAATACCTGTTAAAATTCAAACTCAAAACGACCAGAAATTTACTGTTTTTTAAAGAATAATGAAACCCAAAACGAACAGAAATTAAATAAACAATCATAGCAAAAAACATACAAAAAGTAATAATATAAATGAAATAAATAGATCTTAAAGCGAGTAATGCTTAGATTGAATATGAAAATCAAGCTTACAACGAAAACAAATATTTGCTATTAAAGTATAATGAAACTTAAAACGAACAGAAATTAAATAAACAATCAATGCGAACAAATACAATATATATTAATGTAAATGAATAAATAAATCTAAACGAGTGAAACTTAATTGAATATGCAAATAAAGTTTGAATCGATAAAAATAAATAACAAAAGAGTTTGGGTATCGCCTCACTGCAGAAGCCTAAAACCTACTGCGTCATGGCGCTTTACTGAAAACAATTCTTCATTAATTAAGATTTTAGGGAATAATTATCAGCATATGTATATTAAATTGACAATGCACATTTTTTTTCAGTAAACTCATTGAATTTTTTTCAGTAAAGTACAAATTATATTCTGGTTTTTAGAAAGCATACGAGGGTTTTGAAACCCTACTCATATTAATTTTATGCTCGTTTTGAGTTTGACTCTGTTATTTATTTTAATTTTTGTTCGTTTTGGGTTTCATTATTTATTGATACTGATTGGGGGTAGTTGTATGCTTGGTAGATTATATGATAGTCCGGACGCCAGGCGTTCAAAATGTGAATCATACCACGACGGAATGGGGCTGCTACGAGAATTAGCCTACCTCACACCCCCTAAATTGACATGCGGATTCAAAAATACCATGGCACTTGCCTTGCGAGTGGTGGAACACTCTGAAATTTGACATTTATTATATTTTGGTGTTTCATGCAAGAAAATGCATGTTCCAAAAAGTTTGTAGGTGCAGTTTTCCCTCAAATAGAAATGCCTAGAAAGCCATAGAATGTTTTCATAACAAACCAACACACGATTAGTTAGAAAAAATGGCAGAGCTAAAAAAATGGCAAAACTATATGAGTCTTGAACAGTCTTGGAAAGTATAAACAAATCAATTAAATATTAGATATATAATGATATTAATTGTTGAAAGATCCATCAGTTCAAGATTTTTTTTCACTGTAATTTTTATTTTCATTTCAATGCTGTAAGAACTGGAAAATAATAAATTTGTAATATACTAGTAATTCGTTTTCAGTGAAGCACCAATGACGTAGAAGGCTTAATGGTTTTTACAGTTAAAGTAAGAGGCAGTATCCAAATCTTGTTTGTAGTGAAACTATTTTGTCTTGACTAATCTTGAAAAGAACTAATGAAATTAAAATGAATATTTGATGCATAATGATATTAATTGCTAAAAGCTCATCAGTTCAAATTTTACTGTAATTTTAATATTTATTTTCAATATTAAGTACAAAAGAAAACATTTGTAATATAATTCGTTTTCAGTAAAGCGCCATGACGCAGTAGGTTTTAGGCTTCTGCAGTGAGGCGATACCCAAACTCTGTTTGTAAATATTTTTATTCGATTCAAACTTGATTTGCATATTCAATTTAAGTTTCACGCGTTTTAAGATTTATTTATTCATTTACATTAATATATATGTATGTTTGTTCGCATTGTGATTGTTTATTTAATTTCTGTTCGTTTTAAGTTTCATTTATACTTTAATAGCAAAATACTTGTTTTCGTTTTAAGCTTGATTTTCATATTCAATCTAAGCATTACTCGCTTTAGATCTATTTATTCATTTATATTATTACTTGTTTTATGCTTTTTGCTATGATGTTTATTTAATTTCTGTTCGTTTTGGGTTTCATTTATCTTTAATAGTAATTTCTGGTCGTTTTGAGTTTGAATTTTAACAGTATTGTATCTCCTGGAGCTTAAGTTAAAATGGCCTTTACTTTCTTTGAAAAACTTATTTTTTCGGAAAGTTTTTTTAATTAATTTGTTGTTTGTTTTGATTGCAAAAAGTTTCAAGTTTTTATGGCGCTGGGGGGGGGGGTGCTTACTGTCGCGATTATTCTTGACTTTAAAAAACGGATCTAGAACTCTCAATTTAAATCGCAATGAGGCTTTTTTCAAAGTTTATTACGATTACCTTTTTGATAAAAACCTTATATAAGATAAGATAAGTTTTATTCTTCATTAAATACACGTACAATATTACATGTTATTAATCCCTCAAAGGCTCATTGGCCTGTACAAGAGAGACGACATATGAATTACATACTCATAGATAAAAAACAAAGAAAATTTAAAATGATCACTTACTCACATATGAAGGAGAAGAAAAGAAAATATAGATAAAATGGAAACTATAGAAAAAATTAGAATAAATAAACTAAATTTATTATTTATATTAAATAGACTCAAAAAAAAAAAAAAAAAAAAAAAAAAAAAAAAAAAAAAAAAAAAAAAAAAAAAAAAAAAAAATTATATATATTATTAATACTATAACCGAATTCCTATCGTCGAAACAGAATTATGTGTATTGTCCGGTAGAACCAACATCATAAATAGCTGTTACGATATTATTCAAAACTCTTATCCAGATATTAAAATATCAATAACTTAAGCCATGTACAGCCCTTTTAAGCTTGGTATTTAAAACTATATAATTCCAATCAATCAGCTCTGCTTATTCTGGCTAGGTAGCAAAATTGACTTTATGGGTTATTTCAGTCATAAGGCTTATAATTATTGGACTATAATAAATGGTACAATAGACAGCTTGCATAACTTGTGGACAGCGATTGACAACAAGATAGATTGAAAAAATAGCTCCTAATAAGGGGGGGGGGGGTTATAGACCATTTCACTTGCTGACCACAAGAGACCACGACTGTTTTGGAATTGACCTTAATAGGATTTTGTGTGCCAAAGCAATTTTACATCTATCTCAGAGTATGTATTTTAACCTTATAATTGGATAATATAATAGATTTCCTATGTGTTCTTCCCATACAAAACCCTTCCCCATAAGTTATAATAAGTTATAAACCCCCTTTAATAAGTTATTGCCCCAGGGCAATAGCTTCCAAAGCCTACCCCCGGGCCCTGGTGGGCTGTGTCAACACACCGGAAATTTTTGTTATCAGAACTTTGAACTATTTTAACTAAATTTCTATCTCAAAATTTTTATCTGATGCATTTAGGGCGTGGAGGAGGGAGGGGCTAGTCACCCTCCAATCTCTTTGACTCTTAAAAAGTGAACAAGAACTTTCAATTTTCAGTCAAATGAGGCCTCTCCAAAATTATACGAGCATCCCTTCCATAAGAAATAATGGGAAGTATTTGAGAATCCTTAAATTGCAACTCTTGCCCTGAGGGCTGTGGGGAGTTATCATCCTCAAGACCTAATTTCCAGGACTTAAAACTACGTTTAATAAAATGGCTGTCTCAAAATTTGAAGGATGTGTTTGGGAAACGGTGGGCGTGAGAGGGGGTTAGTTGCCCTCAAATCACTTTCGACTATTAAAAGGGCACTAGCCCTTTAATTTCCAATCGAATGAGCCTGTTTTGAAGTTTTTACGACAACGCCTTCTATAAAAAAAAACCTTATATGCCCCAGGCATAACTTAAAACCCTTGCCCTGAGGGTTGTGGGGGAGTGTCCTCCCTACAAAATATATTTCTATCTGGAAATCAACTACGCTGAACAAAATAGCTATCTCAAAATTTTGATTGGATGTGTTTGGGGAAATGATCGGCGCGGGGGGGGGGGGGGAGAGGGGGGCTAGTTACACTCCAACCACTTTCGACTATTAAAATAGGCACTAGCCCTTAAATTTCCAACGAATGAGCCTGTTTTGAAGTTTCTACGACAACACCTTCTATAAAAACCTTATATGCCCCCAGGGCATAACTTAAAACCCTTGCCCTGACGGTTGTGGGGAGTGTCCTCCTCAAAAATATATTTTCTATTGGAAATCAACTACGCTGAACAAAATGGCTATCTTAAGATTTTGATTGGATGTGTTTGGGGGAATGATGGGCGCGGGGGAGGGCTAGTTTGTCCCTCGCAATCATTTTGTACTATTAAAAAGGGCACTAGAACTCTCGATTTCCAATCGAATGCAGCCCCCTTTGGAAGTTCTAACGGACGACCCCTCCATATGATAGTTGCCTCTGGAAAAAAAATAATAAATAATAAACACTTGAGGATTGCCGTATGGCCTTTACTATAGGCAACGCTCCAGCGTTGCCTCTGATAGTTGGTCTTATTCTGTGCGTGCATTCTTTCTTTCTTTCTTTACTTCCATTTTGAACCCTTTTGTCTTCTCGTTGGCGGTAAGAAACGATGGATTGATTATGTCGCAGACATTAAAAAAGGGTTGTATCCAGGGGAAGCAGTAAGGGAGTTTGACCCCGCCCCGCCCCACCCAAAGAAAAATGTTTCCCGACTCTAAAAATGCATCTTTTTTTAAAATAAAAATCTCATTTCCCTCACCTATAAAACATCTTAAGAGGCTTTATTCCAACCTTTGCACTGACTTTATTGACAATTCTCTCTTAAAATCAACAGGGATGAGGGCAAAAGTATTTTCTTTTTCCTTTTATCTATCCCGTGAGGATTCCATTCTTGAAAAAATCCCTTGGCTATAAGGTTAAACTGAAGGGGAAATTACTTTCCCGGAAGAAACCGGTTACTTCTTGTTTAAGATACCGAGGACAGTGAAAACTAAATATGATCGATTGAATTGATTATGTGGGAACCTACACAGCCGAATATTTCTTTAAAAAATAGAAAGTAAAAAAAATATTAAATTAACATAATTAAAAAATAATTACAGATATTATAATTAAATAAATATATTATAATTAAATAATAATTAAAAATAGAATAACTGAATAATAATAATGAAAAAAAAACACATAACAATAATTCAAAAAATTAAAAATAGAATAAATTAAAAAAAATTTAAAAACTATACATGTAGTTAATAAGTTTTGTAGTAGGACTCACCAAATTTAAAAATGTGGTAAAACTCAGCTCTGCTACTCGACCTAATAGTAACTGAAACTCTAAAAAAAGGAATTTTGATAACAATTAGTGCTGAAAGAATTGGCTTTTAAGCTCATTCCATGTATAAAATCCATTAAGTTTAATGTTACCCCATCAAAAAAATAGGAGCCAGAGAAAATTTAAAACTGGTTTATCGAAAAAGAGGACCCCCTCCCCCACCCAAAAAAAAAAATCGCACCTTTAGATTCATCATATCAAAGAGCCATACCGTAGAGGGGCCAGTTCCTATCTATAAGAACGTAGAATTATTTATATTTTTTGTAAGAAGAAAGATGTGTGTTTTCTTTTATCCCCCATGGGTCGTTGTATCGACCTTTGGCCTAGACGATCGGGAGAGGGTTCATTTGAATGAGAATTAGAAGTTCTAGTGCCCTTTTTAAGTAACCACAAATATTCGAGGGCAACTAGCCCTTTTTTTCCTGCACCTTCTTTTCCCAAAGACATCTGATCAAACCATTTGGTTCAGGATAGCTAGAAGGTCTAATAACTATCCCTCTGGGGATACCATGACCCCGCCCCATAGCAACTGAGAAAGGGCTCTAAGTTATGCAGTTGTCCATTGTTTACACATAGTATTTGTTATTGGGAAATACACGGAAATTTTACGGGGGGATGGGAATGGTTCTTCATAGGGAGGAGGGAGATTTTCCACGGCTAGGATATCTAACGGTAATTTTCCAGGAAAATTTTTACACGGGAGGGGGGGGGGTCCTGGTATGATTTGAAAAAAGGTCAGAAATTAAACAAAAAAAAGACGTTTTTTTCAACTGAAAGTAAGGAGCAACATGAAAACTTAAACCAACAGAAATTATTCTGTATATGAGGGGGATTTCTCATCCCCATTCTCTACTCTAAAGCTTGATTTTTTTTTTTTTTTTTTTTTTTTACCAATTCTTTAAGAGCGGCTCCTGAAACACAAGAGCCGTTAAATTTGAATGAGAAGTATACTTCCAAGCTTAAACTTCTAAGCTTAATGTAAAGAGCAAGAGATGAGGAAGGGGCGGGCCCCCTTATAAAGGAATAATTTCTGGTAGTTTTAAGTTTTAATGTTTCTCATCACTTTCAGTTCAAAAAAAGTTTTTTTTATTTAATAATAATCTAAAACATACGGCACCAAACAAATTAGGAGATATAGCTTTCCTTTAAAGGTCGATTTGTTCGTTCGGAAATCAACAGCAGCAGATGGTTAATTTTTGAATTTTTAACGGTTGAAAAGCGCTGTTAATCAACTAATTAGTTCTATTACTAATTGTACAGAGTTTAGCGTGGCAACTGGCGTTAGCGTGGCAACTGCCGAGGAAAGGTGGTACTTGCCGTGAAAACCTAATAATTTCGAAACAGCCAAATAAAAAACTAACAAAATCGCGGAACTCAGGTCATAACAGGGTCAAGAGGGGGGGGCTATTATTTTGATGCCTTGTACTTAATTACAATTAGATGTCGATCTAAGAGGGAAGATCTGGCTTTTTCATGTTTTGTTCAGGCATCACAGCTTCTTGTCACTTTAGTCGACAAATACTAGAAAAAGACAGTAAAAGTCAGCAGGTGAGCACCATTGTATGCGTACAAAATTAATTCGATTTTTTTTTTTTGCTAAATTACTACTACATTATTGGGGAAAAAAATAATTTCACATACTGAACAATGGTCTAATTAGCGCAGCTCCTGATTCTCTGCCTTCGGCAGGGAGTACAATGCTAGTTGGGGGGGGGCAATCATCCGGAATGGGGGCAATATATTATTGTAACAAGGTGCAAATATTCACTCAAAAAAGGTAGAATTAACACCGTTGCACGAGCATGCAATTTTAGGGAGAGAGGGGGAGGGTGTTTTTAACCAATGTAAGTCGTTCCTAACAAGAAAATGCTGAAAGAGCCCACTAAGATCCATAAAAAAGTATTTTCATACTTTATTCAACATGGAAGTTTATTCAACAAGTGGCTAGTTTTTTTTGTGGCTAATAAAATAAACAATAGAATATTTCGAAGTACTATTGGAAGCACATAAAAATAATAAGATTCTCTTTTTACCTTACAAGGCTAATTTGTTAAATCCAATTCTAACGTCGTAATTTAAATCTATTTAAATCTATTTTAAACTGTTATAAGAAACCTTTCACTTCCATTCTCTAAGCAAATCAAAATGTGACGATTAGCAATTTGTGAATAGAAGACGGAACTCACACAAATACGTCAATTTTTAACAAGGGGCAGAGGGCTAAAGAACAAAAACAGAAAAAAACTAAAAGATAAAAACAAATAAGAAGAATTTTCGGGGGTAAGAAGGTTCTCTTTCTGCGTGGGTATCAGGAGGCACACTTGTGCCTCTATAAAGAGGCGACCCACCACAATGTTAAGGCGATTTCCGGTCTAGCGGTCGCAGAGAGACAGCGGTAATCGCATTTTGTAGCCCAAGCTCAAAATCTAAGAAACGTGTAAAATTTCACTCCCCTCCGACTTTATCTTCATGGGTAAAAGTTGGGCCGGAAGTTTCGACCTCCGACCACAGCACCCCTTTAACGTTGTCCGATTGGGTTGAAATTTAGAGGTTAAGCTTTACTAGGGCCGGGAGCTTATCCTCGAAATTTCAGCTCAATCCGATCACTTCTTCCCTGTTTTCCAAAAACCAAATATAGCCACTTAAAGTTCATTCTCATTTTTTTTTTTCTTATCCACGCCTACAGGCCACAGTTGACAACTGATCCGGGTGAATGAGGACTCATTCGAAGCAGAATTCGACTGTTAGGGCCTTTTGATATTTTCAGGACCGAAAAAATTATCCCCGAATTTACATTTACGAAAAACCTCGTGTTCCTATAAGAGCCCATGTTAATTTCTCCCACCACAACCCCCCTTTAACGTTGTCTGATCGGGCTGAAACTTAGAGGATAAGCTTCTCCTGGGGCCTGGGAGCTTATCCTCGAAATTTCAGCTCAATCTGATCACTCCTTCCCTGTTTTCCAAAAACCAAATATCCAGTTTTGTCTTGCGTCAAAAATAGATTCCCCTTACTAAAAAACAATTACAATTAGTGTCTCTTTAGTGCAGCGGTCGAGACTCCAGACTGTCAGGCGGAAAACCCGGGTTCGATTCCACCGTTAGAGAAATTTTTTATATACTGAATTTAAATTTTAAAAAAGAAACTCAATTTTTTTTTAAATTATTTGAAAAAAAAATACGTTTTCTTAAAGAGTTAAAGAGGCTGAGTTACAAGGTCGACCCTTAAAACACCCTGTCGAGAAAGAAAAGAATATACACAATCATCTAACAGTTAGTCAAGCAATAATAAGTAATAAACTGTACAAAAACGTGCAGAAATTAATTTGAAAAACAACTACGTTTTCTAAAGAGTTAAAGAGGCTGAGTTAACAAGGTCGAACTTAAAACGTACAGGGATTAGGAGGCACAGTTGGGGGCGTGCCGCCCCGCCAAACACCTCCGCTTTCTCGCAGCCTTTTAAATAAAAAAAAGTTTTTTAAACTGAAAGTAAGAGCGACATTAAATCTTAAAACGAACAGAAAATTATTCCGTATATGAAAGGGGCTGTGCCCTCCTCAACGGCCTCGCTCTTTACACATAAAGTTTGACTTCTCTCACAAGCTCTTTTTTTTAAACAATAAAAACTTTAGCGTAAAGAGCGAGGCGTTGAGGAGGGGCGCGAGGTCGTTGAAGTGCTCTTCAGAAGAACGGGGAAATGAGGCTCTCTACACACAGAACAAAAGCTCATTAATAGTGGGTGGCGTAGACGGAACGAGGCTAGATTACAAAAGGACGACTATATTTGTCCAGATATTTATGTTCCGTTTCTCATTGATAGAAATAGTTGAAAATGAAGCCGCGGGTCTATGAATTTTTTGCCGTAGTTTTGATGCCTTAAAACTTTTTGAGTGCAAAGCAATGTTTGTTGTGTTTTTCACACTCCGCAAAAACATTGGCGGATCCAGGATTTTTTTAGGGGGGGGGGCAAAATAGGTCGATCCGATAAACTTGTGTTAGAGCAAGTATAATTAACGCAAACTTGCGTTAATTAAGTACACTTCACTACTTTAGACTATGTTAGGGGGAGCCCCTTCGCCCCTCCCCTGGATCCACCACTGCGCTAAAACGTGGTGTCTAGAATTACTTGGATTCGATTCCATTGGTGAATTAAAGAGTTGGTATCTTTCCCTTTAACTATGGTTTCATCAAGTAGTTACATTCTACTTTGAAAATCCCCTGTATAGTCAGACAAGAAGTGTCCTCGTCCATAAGTAGAGCACTTTTTTCTTCCTGCTTTTCAACCCTCTCTTTATTCATTCTGTAGCCCTATAGGATACAATTAAAAAAAAAGCTGAATGTACCCAGTGATGCCAGCTTCAAAAGAAATCCAAATCGTGTAAATAATAATAGCGCGTACACAGGGGGAGGTGGCCTTCAGTTCTGGCCTACCCCCACACCCCAAGTTTCAATATTTGTTTGACTTTACTCTTGATTTTTGTATTTCCCATATAATTAACCTATTGTGGGTACTATGTATATACATTATTAGTTGGCCCTATAATTAATATTCTAGCAACGGTTATTTTTGTCTTAATTATTTGACTTTATATCAAAAAATATATGGGATTATATATATATCCCCTCTCCCAATGAACGCCAGTGATGGAGAAATGTAGTAAGATGAATGCAATGATTAAAAAAAAAAAAAAAAAAAGCAGCTTTGAGAAACCTCTCAAAAGTAGAAAATAAACTCTTTCATATTTGTACTCAATAGGCAATGATCTTCAAAGAACTATTGAAAAATCTCTACTAGGCGCAATTTTGAGAGAAAAGTGTAAAAACATGCGTAAATTGAGACATTTTGCAACGTAATTTTTGTGACGCAAAGGAATTAATACTTTTTAGAAAATATATCATCCACAATGTTTTGGCTGGAGTATTTAACATTAAGTTTGTCTTAAAATTCTATAAAAAAAAAACTATAGCGTAAAGAACGAGTCTTAAGGAGGAAGCAACCCTTTCATATACGAAATATTTCTGTTCGTTTTAAGGTTTGATGTTGCTTCTTACTTTCAGTTAAAAAAAAACTTGTTTTTTAAATTTAATTTCTGATCGTTCTTAAATAATACCAGAAATCCGGCTTTCTCTCCATGAAAATTCCGGTACTTTGTGTAGAATATTATACGCCACTCTTACGATGTGTAAAACTCGAGAACAAACCGGTTTCTCGTTTAGAGTCTCGTTACTTTACAGACAAATTTGGGCTTATATATTTAACTTTAGGGGGGAGGGTAAGTATAGCGAGTCTGCATGTAAGAATTGTTTTCTGACTTCGAACTGTTCAATACTTTAACCCCCCCCCCCCCCTCTTATAAGCAATATATAGCCCAATTATTTTTCTCATCTATTCTATCACTTGTCTTTGTCTTGTCTCGCGCTAAGCTGAAAGAAACTAACGAAAAAACTGGTTCTTTCTCGAGTTTTACCACAGCGCAACTTGAGTGAGTGCGTATAATACACAATACCAAAATTCCCTGCCCCTACGGAAGATAGAACACAAAACTCATATAAAATTCTCAAATTTGGAAAGCTTTATTTTTCCACGGGGGGACGGGGATTTTTGCGGGGGGGTATTTTCCACAAAGGAAATTTTCCAGGGAGGATTTTCCGCAGGGGTATTTGCAGGGGGGGGGGGGAACGCCGGAGGAGTAAACGCCGGCCACCATAATTTATTATTCTGGCCACGGTCATTTTTTATAAAAAAAAAAATCTTCATCTTCTTGACATTGGCAATGAAATTAGCATGATTTAGAGTAATTTACCAAATCGAGTAGACGGTCCAATAAATAAGTAAAACACCACTGCAAAGAAAAGTATTCGAATTTAATTTTAATGAAGATTTTTTTATTTCCTAAAAAACAAAACTACTAATTCAATGCTACACTTTAACTTTAAAATTTTTTTCCTGTCTGGTGAATAATTCTCATCTCAACCTTATTCTAAATTAATGAAATGTGGGTCTGTGATTCACTTTTTTTTTTTTTTTTTTTTTTTTTTTTTATATTTTTTTTTTTTGTTTTGTTTTTTTTTTTTATATGAGGTGTTTGCCCCAAAATGTAATCCGGCCACTATGTTCTTTTTGTTGTTTTTTTTCACCATAGAGGCATTGGCACTTTTACCTCAGGGTGAAGCGCACTGGTGGCACTTCGTGGGGCAGACTGTGGCAATTGTACCAAAGCTTTTTAGATCCTAGAGCTGAAAACACCAAATACTTTTACAAACTCCTGAAAAGGGAGAAAAGATCAAAGCAATTACAAAAAAGAGTTAAATTTTTAGCTTAGATGATTGAAAGCGTCGGAATTTTTGTAGCAGCGCCAAAATGAAGAAGGCAAATACTTGAAAGATGTTTGTAGAAGACGAAGAAGAATAAAATTCTGAAAGAAGTTGGAGTGCGTAACCCTATAAAATTAGCAGCGGCGAAAGAACATCGCCAGATGATACTTGATGATGATGATTATAAACTCAAGGGGAAGACTTGGCAGCCAAAATTAATCCTAAAAAAACTGCTCAGGATAGTATAGAAACGTCTACTGTCACTGATCAACTCCAAATTAGCTTCAAAACTTCAACTTTAAATCCCAGTCACCGTCCAAGATGCAATGCCTCATGAACAATTAAAGGCTACAGTTTGGTGATTCTAATAGAATTACCTGATATGTTGATGTTGTTTTTTTTTTAGATTAGGTTCTTACTTTAAATGCCGCCATCTGTCTTTTCCCAAAGAGGGGGGCGGAGTTATATTATACTATAAGGGAAAATCTTTACTTTAAAAAATAAGATTTTATAATTATAGAATGATAGAGAGTCATTGCTTGAAACTAATTTAAAATAAAATTTTGCCTTGTCCTTAATAAAAAGTTGAAAACCATGTTATTGTCCATATACATATCCTCATATGCATATAATGTCAAATGTATGTCGGGGTTTATACTGAATAAACAGCTGGAACTATTCCAGTTCGGGACATGAAATTTTTTCGAAAAATCTTGGACCATGAAATTCGCTGCAACCTATAAAAAAAATAAAGAAAAAAATATTCCCGACTTTGAATGTTGTTTAGAATCAAAATTGGAATTCCAGTTCAAGCTTTTACCTCTTTAGTTAGGCCCAACCCTCCCTAGCTGACATTTCACAAATGAGGGCTAATTGACAGGGATAATTAATTTCTTTGTATGTGAGAAACTGTTTACTGTAATCGCTTTGCCAAAGGCAATTTAATAACCCTAAGCTTCTCCAGTGTTTATAACATTTTTTACAGTTTTCATATATTGAATAGAGTTATTGTGGACGAACAATTTCTATTTGTGAACTTTGAGGAAAACATTCTAAGCACACTACAGATGAAGTTGAAACAGACCAGAAATTTTAAAGTTTTTGAGTTTCGAGATTGTGATTGAGAGTTCATATTTTATTTCTCTAGAACCCTATCCTTAGCGCGTTTAGCAAGCACTCAATGTCTATGAATAGAATTTAAATAAAAGTTCAAATAGGGATAAAATCCTTTTAATAGACAGTAATGATGATAAAAGCGATAGAATTCACAAAAAATACCAGATATTTTCAGTCACATATGCAGTGACCGTCATCAGTAGTAAAACTAAACTAAAACAATTTAAAACAAAAGTTTATATACAAAATCAAATAAAACTACATATTATTAATTCTCTAATTCTTTTCAAAGCAAAGGCGGAAGCTCGCCTCCTTGACCCTCTTGGATCGGTTCATTAGCGTTCAATGATTTAACATGTGGACAGGGTCAACTACACATGGAGTGAGTTGCACTCTAATTTTCTAGATTTTAATAAACTATCAAAATCTAATAATCTGTATAGTTTATTTGATTGTGCTATATTGAAACTTTTGTTGAACTTTTTTATGTTTTAGTGGTACCTACGGATGACGGTCACCCTGGGCAATATGTGACCTGACATATCTGGTATTTTTGTGAATTGTCTCAGCACTTTTATCATCATTACTGTCTATTAAAAGATAGAATTTAATATCCCTATTTGTAACATTTATTTTATAGTCATGGGGGGAGGGCAGGCAGTGTGCGTCTCCGAAAATTATCTACGTCAATAATTTATGGAATAAGAACTTTGACCCATCAAAATTTACTTCCTCTTTTATATAGCAGCCCTCGATTGGTCCCTAAAGTGATGAATTGGCCGGGCAGGACAGAGCTTATCCTTCGAAATTAGATAGCAAAAAAAAAAAACCCTTCAACTTATGCTAAAAACATCTACTTGTTTATATATCTGTTTTCAAGTAGTTGTTTCTTTTAAAAATTCTTTTTATAAACCATTATGTAAGTAGCCAGTATTAGATTTCACTTAATCGTATTAAAATTTGTTTTAGTAGAAATTTGGGTTCTTTTTTTTTTTTTTTTTTCACGTGAATAAAAAACGTGTGGCCCAAGATGATTGAGGGCCTTTTGTGGATGTCAGAAGCAAAAATGTGCATACAGAGAATTAAAATTATTAATTTGTGTCAACTTTAAAATAGTGAATAAAAAAATTTATGAAAACTAGCGACATTCGGCACATTAAATAGGTCACAAAGGGTGTTACCCGAGGTAGCACGTATGGCAATTAGTTTGTGAATGGTTGTATTAAGAATGGATTTCTAAAAAAAACCTCGTTATTTGTCAAAGAACAACCCCCAATAAACCCGTTATTGGTTCAAGTAACACGCTCCAACAAACTCGTTCTTGGTCAACCAAACGACCCCCAAGAAAATTCGTTATTGGTCATATGAACAAACCCCCGGAAAAATACTCGACAAATTGCGTTAACTACATCACCCCCAAAAATACTTTGCTATCCGGTCAACGAACAAAACCCCTAAAAACTCGTTATTGGTCAACGAACAATCCCCACAAACGCGCTGTATTGGTCAGCGAACAACCCCCAAAAAACTCGGCAATTGGTTAACTTAACAACCCCCACAATTACGCGCTACTGGTCAATGTAACAACCCCCGAAAAACCTCCGTGTATTGAGTTCAACGAAAACCCCCAAAACGCGTTATTGGGTCAAGAACAGCCCGCCTTAAAAACTCGTTTTTATTGGCCAACCACAAACCCTCAAAAAACTCGTTTTTTTTTTTTTTTTTTTTGTGTTTTTATTGGTCAATCGACTAACCCCAAACAAAAACTCACAATTGCTTAGCTCAACAACGCCACAAAAAACTAGCTATTGGTTAACTAACAAACCACCCGAAACAAACTCGTTATGGGTCAACGAACGACAACCCCCCCAAAAACTCGTTAATGGTCAACGAACCAACCCTCAAAAACTCGTTATTGGTTAACTAACAACCCCCCAAAAAAAACTCGCTATCTGCGTCAACGAAAAACCCCCCCAACACCTCGTTATTGGTCAATGAACAACCCTACAAAAATAAAAAACTCGTCTTATTGGTCAAGCGAACAACCACCCTAAAAAACGTCGTTATTGGTCAAACGACACAACCCCCAGAAAAAACTCGATTATTCGGTCAATGAAAAAACCTCCAAAAACCTCGTTATTTGGTCAAACCAACGACCCCCAAAAAAGTCGCTATTGGGTCAATGAACACCAACCCCCAAAAAACTAGCAATTGGTTAACTAACAACCCCCGAAATACTCGCTATCGGTCAACGAACAAACCCCTAAAACTCGTATAATGGTCAAAACCGAACCAATCCCCAAATAAACTCGCAATTGGTTAACTAAACAATCCCACAAATAACTCGGCTAAATCGGTCAATGAACAACCCCCCCAAAAAACATCGTTATTGTTCAACGAAACAACCCCCAAAAAACTCGTTATTGGTCAATGAACAACCCCCTAAAAACTCGTTATGGGTCAACAACCAACAACCCTCAAAAAACCTCGTTATTGGTTAACCGAACAGCCCGCCAAAAACTCGCAATGGCTTAACTAAAAAACAACAAACTCCCAAAAAACTCGCTATTGGTTGACTAACAACCCTCAAAAAACTCGTAGGTGTAACTAACAACCCCTAAAAACACTCGTTATTGGTCAATGAACAACCCCAAGATAAACTCGTTATTTGGTCAACGGAACAAGACCCCCCCCAAAAAACTCGCTATTAGTTCAACACGAACAACCCCCAAAAACTCCCGTATATGGTCAACGGAAAAACCCCCAAAAAACTCGTCGTTAAAAATTGGTCCAAAAAAAAAAAAAATAAAAAAAAAAACGAACAATCCCCAAAAACTCACTATTGGTCAACGAACAACCCGCATAAAAACTCGCAATTGGTTAACTAACAAACGCCCAAAAACTCGTTATTGGTCAACGAACAACCCCCAAAACTCCGTTATTGGTCAATGAACAACCCTCCTAAAAAACTCACAATTGGTTAACTAAAACAACCCCAAAAAACTCGCTATTGGTCCAAACGAACAACCCCAAAAAACTCGTTATTGGGCACGAACAACCCTCAAAAAACTCGTTATTGGCTCACCGATACAACCCCCAAAAACTCTTTATGTGGTCAACGAACAACAACCCTCAAAAGAACTCCGTTATTGGTCAATCGCACACACCGACCAAAAACTCCGTTATGCGGCCAACGAACAACTACCCAAAAAACTTCGCCTATTGGGTCAACGAACAACCCGCCTAAAAACAAAACTCGCAATTGCGTCAACGGAACAATCCCCAAAAAACTCGCTCATTGGGCTCAACAAACAACCCCCCAAAAAAACTCGCCAATGGTTAACCTAACAACCCCCCCCAAAAATTCGCTATTGGTCAACTGAACAACCCCCAAAAAACTCGTTACTGCGTTCAACGAACCACCCTCGAAAAAACTCGCATATTGGTCAACACAAACAAAACCCCGCAAAAAACTCGTTATGGTCAAAAACGAACAACCCCCAATAAACTCGTTATTGGGTCAACGAAAAAAAAAAAAAAAAAAAAAAAAAACCCCCAAATCCCCAAACAACTGGCTATTGGTCAACGAACAAACCCCTAAAAACTCGCAATTGGTTAACTTGAACAAACCCCAAAAAACTCCGTTATGGTCAACTAACAACCCCAACAAAACTCTGTTAATGGTCAATGAACAACCCACTAAACACTCACTCGCGTAAAATTGCTTAACTAACAAACCTCCCAAAAAAACTCGCTATTATTGAGTTAACTAACAACTCACCCAACAACACGTTAGTTGCGTCAAGCGAACAACCCCCCCAAAAACCTCGTTAATTGGTCAACGAACAACCCTCAAAAAACAGCGTTATTGGTAACTAACAAGCCCCAAAAACTTCGCCAATTTGGTTAACGAACAACCCTCCTAAAAAACTTGAAAATTGGTTAAACTAAGACAAAACCCACAAAAAAAAATCAATATGGTCAACGAACAACCCCCAAAAACTCGTTCATTTGGGGGTTCCCCCCCCCAAAGAAACATGACCACCACATAAAACATCGCAATTGCTTAACTAACAACCCCCTAAAACTTGGCAATTGGGGTAAACTAACAACCCCCACCAAAAACTCGTTATTGGTCAACGAACAACCCCACAAAACTCGTTTATTGGTCCAATGAACATACCTACTAAAAAACTCGCGATTGCTTAACAAACAACCCCCAAAAAACTCGCTATGGTTTAACTAACAACCCCCAAAAAACTCCGTTATTGGTCAACGATCAACCCCCCCAAAACTCGTATATGCGTCAACGAAAAACCCTCCAAAAACCATCGTTTATTGGGTTAACTAACAATTCCCCAAAAAACTCGCTATTGGTCAACGAAAAACTCCCCTAAAAACTCGCAATTGGTTAAACTAACAAACCCCAAAAAAAAACTCGTCTATTGGTCAACGAACAACCCCCAAAAACTCGTTATTGGGTCAAACGAACAACCCCAAGGAACGCTTAGAAGCACCTCTAACACAATACAACAATAGCGACACTGGTGTACAGGTTGAGGCGTGCTAGTTGTTTATCAAAATTCATATTAACACTTCCCAACACCTCACGTGGACCTATATCCGGAGTACTAAACAGGTGAAAACTGGGGGGTGGTGAAGTGAAAACCCTTCCTCTCTGAATAAACATTACAATATATCAGTAATTTATTATGGTGTTTGTATTTGTAGTTCTGTCGGTTGACAACATGTGGCTTTTTACTTTTAGATTAAATTAAAAAAACAAGGCTTTTTTAACTGAAAGAGTAAAGGAGTCGACATTAAAACTTAAAAAAAACGGGGGAAAACTAGAAATTATGCCGTATATGAAAGGGGGCTGTCCCCTCCTCAACGCGCTCGCTCTTTATTTCCGTATATGACAGGGGCTGCTCCCCTCCCCCATCAACGCCTCGCATCTTTACGCTGAACAGTTTTTAAATTGTTTTAAAAAAAAAAATTGTGGAGACGAGAGTCAAACTTTAGCGTAAAGACGCGAGGCGTTGAGGAGGGGACAGCCCCTTTCACTATACGGAATTAAAGAGCGAGGGCGTTGAGGACAGGGGACAGCCCCTTTCATATAACAGAATAATTTCTTGTTCGTTTTAGAGTTTTAATGTCGCTCCTTACTTTCAGTTTAAAAAACTTGTTTTTTTATTTAATTTCTGATCGTTTTTTTAGTTAATGCAGCTTTATTTGGCTCGCCGTCATTGAATAAGTAAACAAAATTTTGCATAAAAAATTTTACTTTCCTTTGACTAAAAATGGCATGTCTCTAAAGTTGGTTCGGACGATAAATTTACCAATTAACTATACGTATACGACTGTTGTTCTGTTGACTGTTTGACATGCTGACACCAATAACCAATAAATAATGCTGGCAAAAGTCCGGCGCCCCCTTCATGGCGATTTCCCTTCCCCCATGTAAAAAACTTCCTTCATGAACAGATCCTCCAACATAACCCCCGACCCCCGACTCCAACCCTTCCCTCCCACTAGCAGAAAAAAAACCTCCTGTAAAACTTCGGGCTATACTTCCGGAATAACCAATACTTATAACGTTAACATTGGTAAAGTTCATATGCTTTTAGCCCTCCCTCTGGGTACTGCGGGGGGATTAAGTCATCCCAAAAGGACTATATTTATCATATTTTCGACCTATGCCTGAACAAAATGGCTATCTCAAAATTTTGATCGGGTGACTTTGGGTAAAAAAAAAATAAGCAGTGGGAGGGAGGGCCTATAGGTTGCCCCTCCATTTTTTTTTGGTCACTTAAAAGGGCACTAGACGAGAACTTTAAATTTCCGTTCACAATGATCGCCTCTACACGATATTCTAGGACCAGTGGGTCGATAACGATCACTCCCTGGGGAAAAAAAAACACAAACAAACAAACACAACAACCAACCACAATAAACAAACGCATCCGTGAGCTTTCTTCTGGGGCAAAAAATGCACAAAATCCACATTTTTGTAGGATAGGAGCTTGGATGAAACCTCTACAGTAGGGTTCTTCTGATTACGCTGAATATGATGGTGTGGATTTTCATTAAGGTTGTTATAACTTTTGAGGGGTCTTGTCTCCCCTTTTTTTGAAAATCAGCAAAATTTTCTCTAGGCGGCGTAACTTTTGATGTGGTGAGCTCTAAACTTGATGGAAGTTATATCTTTGAAATCAGCATTGATATCTGATTCTTTTGATATAATCTATTGGTATCAAAAAGCCCCGTATCTCTTAGAAAACGCCGTTTCCTAGAGTTTTTCGGTTACCATATGAGGCTGAGCCGGTTTCGCTCCTTACTCCACAGTTTCGTTTACCACGAAACTGTTTGATCCATCCTCATACTGTCTTTTGTTAGATAAATGAAGGAAAACTTTTGCAAAAGTATACAAATTAACATTAACAACAAAAATCCTACGTTTATCCAGACAGAACCAGGTAGTTAAATTTCATTCAAATATATTAAATGTGTTTCTCACAATTTAGACAAAAAATCTTTCTTTTCAAGCTGACAGAAACGGTTTTTTTTTTTTCTTGACCTGAGACTGACGCAATATTGAAAGAAGACGGCCATACTTAGAGTCGGCGTTTAAAACCAATTTTGGTTTTAAACCCCGGGTATTTTACTGTAAGTTGTTAATTTTGTATTTAATTGTTTGTGCGGCAGACGGGCCCGTGGACAACAGGGACGGACGAAAATATTCGACCGATTTAAAATAGCACTGTCTTTGTCAAAAGATTCCTGAGTTGACCTTAACTTCCGTGAAGTAAGGATGCTGGGGCTCTTTTAAAAGTATCTTAAGAGACATTTTGGGTTTTAAACGTCGTATTTTAATGTAAGTTTTAAATTTGTCTTTAATTGTTGTGCTGAAGACGGCCCCTTGGACATAGGGCCAAAATATTCACACGATTTAAATTGCACGGCTCTGGAGAAAAAAAAAAAAAAAAAAAAAAAAAAAAAAAAAAAAACCCCAAAAAAAAAAAAAAAAAAAAATCCCAATTGTTTTTACGTTGTGTTGTGTTTGACTATCGCACTGCATTAGTGCCTACTTTTACTCAGCACAAGATTCCATTCAAGAATATTTAAATTCCTGCGTTTTTAACTTTGAAATCCTATCCCTGGATTTTGGATATCGATGGGAAAACTATTTATTTATTCATTTCATTTAGAATTGTATTGTTACTTTCGTTGTCGTTAATCCTCGTTTTATTTTAAAAATAGTTTCCCTGAATTTTGTCTTAGCCGACTGGAAAACCATTTATTTGATTATTTCATTTAAATTTTCTTACTAACGGAGCTGGTTTAACCCAGGCCCAAGATTCCATCAAGAATTATTTAATTCTCGTGTTTTTACTTTGCATCCTTTCCCTGAATTTGTATTCGAGGGAATACTGTTCTATTATTCATTTCATTTAGATTTGTATGGGTACTTTCGTTGTCGTTAATTCTCGTTTATATTTTAAAATGCTTTTTCCCTGAATAATTTATCCGACCTGGAACCATTTATATTATTCATTTCATTTAAATTTTCTTACGAAGGGGGGGGAAAGCTGGTTTACCCAGCCCAAGATTTCCATTCAAGAATATGTTAAATTCTCGTTTACTTTAAGTCCTTTCCTTGAATTTTATATCCAATTGGAACCATTTATTTATATCGCTTCATTTTAAATTTTGTGGTGTACTGTCGTTTTCGGTTAATTTTTGTGTTTTTAATTTTTAAATCTTTTTCCCTAAATTTTGTATCCGAATGGAGCCTATTTATATTATTCGTTTCAATTTAACTTTATTTGCGACAAGTGGCCAATAACTAAAACTAAAAAAAAAACTGGCCAAAATAAAATAAGAAAGTTCTTAGAAAACTCTAGAACACTCCTCTTAAAACACCTCCAACCTTCTTAGATAAAACTCACATAAATTTCTAGAAAATTCTTGAGCTCCTAGGATTCTGTAGACGGAAACGTCTAGGAAAACTGATGACTTACTATTAGAAATAATTACAAAGTCGTGAATACCTGAATGGTCCACAATTTCGGATTGTGAATCAGGTAAGATTCTCGTACTCACAATACGGAAATGTTTCTTGAATTTAATTTGATTTGAAATAAATTAAAAATTGCGGGACAGACCTTTCCTTCACGACAAAAGCGAGCCTGGTACATTTGGTTAAAAAAAAACGTCTATTTGATAAATGGGTGTCCTCTAGCTGACTTGTAGATATTTTAGGACCTGAATTTCTTGGAAAACTATTAATCTACATAGGTGTAAAGCTTATATCCAAAAAGAAATTTAACTAATTTGCAAGTTGAGAGTATATGGATAGCTTTGTTGGACAAAAGCAAATACTGTCATTAACAAACTCTATAGAAGACACTCCCTCCTTAGCAAGGCCGTACTCAGAGGATTTTTTTTTTCAGTGAAGTGGTGTTAACTAACCCACCAAAAAAAAAAACGTTCGGGGGGGAGGGGACGGGGTGGCTACACAAAAATACAATAAAAAAAACGACAAACAAAAATTGTTTTTTTGTTTTTTTTATATCCACTTTTGGGTAACGTTTTTACGGAGTCAGACAACAATTCAGGGAGGGAGGAGGGGTTCAAACCGGGTATCCCCTGGATACGGCCCCTGCTCTCTAGACTAGATATCAAAAGGACTCTCTAAAAAGTATCTAGAAGAACTAGAGACGGGGGTCCCAACTTTTGAAAAAAAGGATATACTCTATGAGTGAGCGTTTCGTTCAAAGGAAAATAAAATGCATTGATTAATTAAGCGGAAAGGAGCTTGGTTACCATGGGAAAACTCGTCTATATTGATTTAAAATGTAAATAGATAGACGTTGTTTTTGTTCTTTAAAATAAAAGGGGGAAAAAAAAAAAAAAAAAAACAAAAAAACTGTTTTCCCCCCCCCCTAAAAAGTAAGCGGACGACTCGGCATGTTTTGGAGAAAACGCATAATCATGGTTGCAACGTCACCCCAATCTAGTAAAGCCTACGTCCCATGGAAACACCGAAAATTTAAAAACACGTTAAAAAACAAAACAGTCCAAAACCATTCAACCAAAAAGGAAATCGCCATTTGAAGTCTGATTAATGAATGGTAACTGTTATTTCGGCTGAATTTTAGTGGTAACAGTTTATTCAGAAAACAGGTTAAAACACAAAAATTTTTGAACAAATATCTGTAACGAATAGAATGAAAGTCAATACTGAGGATGAGTTTCAATGAATAAAAATCTCACAGCTATGATAAGGCCGAACATGCCAAGCTATATAAAACAATGATGAGCCAACATGAAGGCCACATGATGAAGCCAAATATATTTTTTTTTTATATTAACGTGAAAGGAGTACTTTAGGACTGCGAAAAACGGTTTGTAAAAGGTTAGGAGAGGAGCCGTTTCTGTAGGATCACTTCGTTGAGCGCTCAGAACATTGCTCTTAGAGTCGAGAAAAAGTCCACCCATTCGGCCCTCAACTCCTGGGTTGCTTAGAAAAATGAAACCATTGCTGGCCGCTGCTATTTCTGCAGTAGAAAAAGCAAGCGTGTAGATCAAATCCACGGTGTACCACGTTAAACACAGTTACGCACGGGGCTGAACACATCCGTTTGTCTTCGGTAGCGATCCAGTAATTTGCTCAATATACTTATTGCAAAGCTGTTTCCAGCGGAGGGGGGGGGGGGGGGAAGGTACCCAAGTTTGAACCCCCATCGAAAGAACTTTCAGACGTCGTAAATAGGTCGTTTCTGTTCAAAAAAACAAAGCTAAAATAATTTCCTTCCAAATTGCCAAACTAAGGTTCCTAATCCTGCAGATAAAACAGAGCATATAATTGCTGAGACAGTTTTGACAAAAATCCCACGGGCAGCAAAACCCCTTACTTCCCTTATCCGTTGGTACCCCCTCCCCTATAACAAAATTTTTTACGGTGCTCGACCTCACGAGCAAAAATACTTGACCACAGCCCGGATTGGTTGTGCTTTTTAAGTGTTCGCTTTCATTCTGGTCGTAAAGCGCAAACCACGCTGTTAGTCTACTACTAACTACTGACCCTGTCGTTTACAGTTGATTATTGGTATTTTCAAGTGTCATAGTTTTCGGGTTTTCAAAATAAACAAAGAACATAAAATATAAATAGATACAAATGACAAACTATTACTATCTGAATTGATGTTCATTAGACAGATGCGAATTAAAATAAACTGAAAATCAGGAACGGGAATGTGCAGTGAAAATAAGCATAAAGCAAATCCGAAAACCAGGGCCCTCCAGGGGCCACCACTCACCTCCGAGGCCGCATGCCTACATCCTCGAACATAGCAACTTAGCATTAGTCGAAAACACAAAATCCCTTTAAACTGATAAAAGCTTGCATCCCATCTTAAGAATCTTATAAAACGGTGGGGCAAAATTTGAAGTGATTCAACGTACCGATTGAGTGTTGAAAACGCCATCTTGGAATTGAAACTCAACTGTATGATGTGCGCTTTTGTGTTTGGGTCAGATCGGCGACGGCGATTTAGCTTCTGTTTACGCTCATTCTTCAATAATTTGTTGGGCAGTAGGCGGAACCGAGTAGACAGAGAGAGCAGGCAGGGGAGATGGCTCTGATGATTCCAGAATCAGTTTCAGAGAAGGACTTCTATGAACGAAAAAGTGAACACATAGAGCACACAGCAAACAGGGTGCCAAGTTAACATAAAGCGAAAAAAACTTAAACAAGAGGGCCTGCATCACAAGAGGTTGCATGTGGAAAAGAATGTTGTACCACCAAGAGGCGTAGAGAATCAAGAAGTTTCAAGAATTTAGTCAACCAAGTGTTGGATTGTAAACCGCTTCCTTTTTCCTAATTTTGTATAAAAATATCAAAAACAATAGCAAATCATGAAAGATTTACCGCTAGTCATCGCAATGCCAAGGAGAAAACCATATCTTTTTTCAAAAGAAAAGACTAACATTTTCAAAATAGGGGAAAAATGATTGTCAGTTCACACTTGCAAAAACATTGAAAAAAAAAAAAAAAATGAGAATGATTTGATCAGACATTCCTTCTTCCATTCAAAAACCACAGTCGCAATAAATACGACCATAGGCTAGGTGCATTAATCAAATAATTGAATATTTTGAATTTTCACAATCTGTGTTTGCGCCTTTTTTTTATCTTTAGTGATTACTCTGTCTATTGCATCTTTAGTTTGATGGACAACAAATGAATATAATAAAATATATAAATTTAAATAAAACGAAAGCTCTTGCTTCTTTTAAAAATTTTTTCGAAAATAAAATTTAAACCCCCGAATTAACCCAAAAGGCCTTAACGCCAACTCTGACAATGTTCCAGATCATCTTCACTAACTATAAAAGTCACTTTATAGACAACAGGGCCGATCTAGAGCAAAATCTTGGGAGGGGGGAGCAATATGAAAAGGGGCCAATCAGGAAAACCTTGGGGAGGGGGGGAATACGACAAAAGCGTCAATAATTTACCAAACTGACAAATTAATTTTAAAAGAGAGTGAAAAACAAAAGAAAAACAAGGATAAGGGCAGAAAAAAATTTTGAGGGGGGGGACGGGATAATGAATGGATGAATTTTTTCTTAAACAGCTCCAAAAAAATGGATTCAGAGTCATTATAAATGAAAGACTTCTATTAAGTAACGTGAACACAAAGAAAACACTACATACAGGTTGGTTACAGATTTCAAAAAGGCGTTGTTTAAACTTTTTTTCAGAACTTTAATACCCCCACCCATCACTATCTCATTAAACGAAAATTCACCCTATCGATTAGTCTTTGCTCACGTTTCCTGCATATTATTTTAGTCTAAAAAAAAACAAGTAGTTTCTATTTTTTCTTCATAAATCAAATACTTTTTCAAAAATACTGAATATTGTGACATCAAAATGATGTGTGTCTAGATTAAAAAACGTCTTCTTTTAAACAGCTATTAGTCAATAGCAACCAAAAAAACTTAAAACCTATGTTTCAGTTTTTCTGCTTCCCCTTAAGCTTTACAATATTTAACATACATCCTGTTGAATAAACTGCAGAATGAGGTACGGTTAACAAAAAGTGCTATAAAAACATCAACTAGTGCAAAAGATTGACCCAAAAGGGGCATAGTCACCTCATTTTATTAATTTGTAGTAATTGATTAAGTTAATTTGTAGTAATTAATTGTTTTATTTGTAGTAAGTAATTAAATTTGTTAATTTGTAATTAATTAAATTTTATAAATGTATAGTAATTTTGTTAATTTGTAGTAATTAATTTAAATTAATTTGTAGTAATTAATTAAATAATTTGTAGTAATTAATTAATAATTTGTTAGTAATTAATTTTGTTAATTTGTTTTAATTAATTAAATTGTTAACTTGTAATTAACTAAATTTTGTTAATTTGTAGTAATTTTGTAATTTGTAATAATTAATTAAATTAATTTGTAGTAATTAATTTGTAGTAATTAATTGATCTATTTGTCGTAATTAATTTTGTTAATTTGTAGTAACTAATTAAATTTGTTAATTTGTTTTGATAATTTGTTAGTAATTAATAAATTAATTTTTAGTAATTAATTAATTAAAATGTAGTAATTAATTTGTATTAATTTGATTGGCAGTGTCAGCAAAGTTGGTTTGCCGCTTGCCTTACCTTACTATCGTGTGAAGAGCTCAAACACGAGTTCTGTAAATTAATTCAGTTGAAAAAGTTTTGCAAAGCTGATAGCCCCAGATAATTGCAAAAAGTTGACACAAAAGATATGTTCATTGTTGATAAATACAAGATCACATAGTGACTTAGTGTGTTGATCACATAGTGATCACTTAGCAGGTGATCACATAGTGATTAGCCACCCATCGTTTTCTTATCGTTTCATAGGAGCATTAGCAATAAACCACAAAATGATGAGGTGTTGCTAGCCTCAATTACCTTTTTTACTGCATGAAGAGGTTGGACTCTTTTAAACAGGTAGTAAACGCATTCTGGAACTGATTCTACTGAATATATGTGATATTGTTGAAAATACTTCATAGACTGTTTTCCGCTTATAAATAAAACGAAATATGAAAATGCAGAAAAATAAGAATAATATTTCAAAATAAAACAGTGAAAAAATGCGTGCGCTTGTTCTGCTGCTACACAGCAGATTGTTCTGCTGTTTAGCAGATTGTTCTACATAGCTTGTTCTGCTGCAGTACATGAACATTTTCATATTGGACATTATTAAGATGTGAGTTTTTATCCGCTTGCATTTATTTTTTTTCATTTTGTTTATGTGTTTCGTCCATTTATTTTAGTTTATTATATGCCTTTCTGTGAAAGGCTTCAAGGAAGTGAAACCGAAATATTCGGAGCTTTATTATATAGTGAAAATCAGGTTGCTTTTTTTCTACTGTCTTATTTGAAATGTATACCTGATTTCCTAATTTTCATTTCCTTTTATTTTAAGAAGTTTTATTTGGCAGTCCATTTCCACAAGACTAGTCTACCATATAATTGGTATGTTACTCCCAGCAATTGCTACTCTTCAGCTCTAAAAAGAATAGTGTGTACGTTTATACAACGGGTTCATAAAGGCAGTTTTGTTTTTATGTGATCACTGTCAGAAAGTTTCCAATGTCACAAGAGAGTATACTTTCTTTTTTAATGCCGTTCCTTTTTTTCAGGGTTCTTCTGCGAGTATATCGATAAATTACTTACTTACTTACTGGACATTTAGATTGGTGGATATGGATATTGATAAGAGCTTTTCAAAACATGACATCTTGGAATGTAAGGACTCAGGGTAAGATGAGCACCACTTGTGCATTAATCATGAATTCCCACCCTCCCGCCTTTTCTTCACCTATCATCAATATTTCTAAGAGTTTTCAAAAATAAAATCTTACACTTAGGGAAGATAATTACCCGACATTTTTGGGAAAGAGGAATTGTTTTTTAAACTTTAAGGTGCAAAATTTATATTTGTTAATATGAAGGAATATTTGAAGTTTAGAGCCAGTGATAATGGTGACGAAAAGGAGAGCGAATTGGAATTAATCCAGATTGAGGCCCTAAAGTGCAACAGGGTCTCATAGGGTAATTAAAAACAGATGTCTCCACAGTATTTTTAAAACCTCAAATCTTCTTTATTTAGTTTATGAACATAAAAAAATATGGAGGGGTTATGATCCCTTTGAGTAAGCAGTGCGTATGCACTGTTTTCAAATCCCTTTAGTAAACAGAACGGGCGTACTGCCTCCAACGTCCTTAAGGAAAATTAGAAGACAGTGTATATGCATTCCCTTCGCTAAATAGCGCGTATATCCCACCAATATATCTAATGGAAAGGGGAAAAATTAGAATCACGTGGCAGCAATGAGTCAAAATAGGAGCTTCCTATGACTTGTAACGCCATCTTCTTCTATTTAAAATGGATGGTTCTGCAATAAAATTTTTTCTATCATCAGGAGTTTTCCAATTCTAGTAGTTAATCATAAAAAGCATATAAAATGATTACGACCTTGATAAACAGTTTATCTAACCCCCTTCATTCAACAATCCGCACGCTCCAACAACATGTCAAGGATTATATATGACAGGGATTAGACCCTATGCTAGAAGCTACGCAAAAAAAAAAAAAAAAAAAAAAAAAAAAAAAAAAAAAAAAAAAAAAAAAAAAAAAAAAAAAAAAAAAAAAAAAAAAAAAAAAAAAAAAAAAAAAAAAAAAAAAAAAGAACGAGATGCGATTTTCATATTAAAGTGAAATAACTTGGCAGTTCAAATAACTTAGAAGTAACTTGTAAAAAACTAGTTTTGGAAGCACTTTCTTATAAGAAATAATTTTTTTTAAAATCGTAATTTATCTTGAAGGTCAAACAAATAATTGAAAGCTTAAAATAAGCAGAAATTAGCTCATATGATTCGTCAAACCTAAAACAAGCAGAAATTACTAGCAAATTACTTAGCAGGAATCCCCAAAATAAGCTTAAATTACAGCAAAGAATACAGCCAAGCTTAAAAGAACACAGATTGCAACAAATAAGAGGGGTTACAGCCCGTAGTACCCTTTAGAGATGGAAGTCCATATTTGGGTTTCTTCCAGAAATTAGACTATGTAAAGCTGCAACAATTAAAAGTCTCGGAAAATGATTTTTGTGTTCTTATCTCAACACTCCAATCTTTAAAAACAATGCACATGCAGTTGAGCTACATTACAGCCCAATTGCAGCTACAGCTAAAATCAGAGCTTCTCGCCTGCAATGACCTCCAACTAGTACCAGCTTTCGCATCAGTGTGGTCAAGAAAATAGCTGATAGTCTCAACTACGAAGAAAGATTGCAGACTGCTATTAACCTTTAGGGGGAATTTCCTTCGGTGCCTATCATAAAATTTCAAAATTTAGATGAGATCCTCAAATCACAAAAATCAAAACTCCTTGCATGTTAACATATTCAACAAGACAGTCCATCATATGTGAGAAATATTGTGAATGCATTTTAATTTTTGTAAATCTAAATTGCAACATTGGTAAAATAGCTAAAAATTCGGGCGAAATTAAACATAGTTTATTAATTATTATATACATACTAATACTTCTACTAACAACTCACCGCAGCACCAATCCGCCTGAGGCTAACACAGATACGCACGCTCCTCCTCCGTCCCAATCTATTCAAAGCCTCCCTCTTTACATCCTCCCAGGAAGTTCCCATTTCCCTTAAATCTTTCCTTACGACATCCTCCCAGGCAACCGAGGACGACTTGCTTTCCGTTTAGTCCTTTCTTCGGCAATCTGTCATCCTTCATCCGCAGAACGTGCCCAAGCCATCTCAACCTTTCTCTCATTATAGCCCAAGAAAGCGGGATTTTAACAGCACTTTGAAATACGGTCAGTCAGCCGGGTACCCAGAACAATATCCATACTTAACGTAATTTGCTTTTACCACTGCTATTAAAAACTCACGACAGCACCAAGCCGTCTGAGGCCAACACAGCTGCGCATGTTCCTTCTCCATCCCAACTTATTTTCACGCCCTCTCATAAAGTTTTGATTTCCTTTAAATCCTTTCTAACGGACTCCTCCCACTCCCTTTGGGGGCAATCTGTTTTTCGTTTAGCCCTAGAAAAAAGGCCGAAAAGGGCGATCTTTGGCAGTGTGTCATCCTTCATCAACAAAACTGTTTACAGACTTATCTTCCAAACTTTATCCAACTTTCATCAAACACCCTTAACCTGAAATACCATCATGTAACACCATCATAAAACACCATCAAACACCCTTTCAACAAACACCAAACACCATCTTCACTTCATCCACCAATAATACTACTCGGGTAAGTGAAGCTATCAACTTAATCGGTCTTCTCGTTAATCAGGACCACCCCTTCACCTTCATTTATTCTTGATCTAAGGGTCAATCCACGCCAAATCATCCAATCGTGACTGCGCGTGAAATTCCAATTTTGCTGAAAAAATTCTCAGCCGTTTTCTACATTGATAGTACACACAGGATTTTTTTTTTTTTTTTTTTTTGAAAGCTAGTTTTTCGGGAAAAAATTTCCAAAGTTTCAAAATTCGCAAAAAACGAGGTTTTTTGAAAAAAAAAAAATCCAAGAAGTTGGTATCCTTTTCCCACTTATTTATCCAATTATCTACATAGCCAGGAGAGGTTGGATAGAAAAAATTGAGGCAATCCGATAACGACGGAAGAACTGACGGCCAACCGAAGTTTTTGAACCCTTGTGCGAAAAAGCAGAACTTCAAAAATCTGTAAATTCTTAACGGTAAGAGCTAGGATACCATTTTTTTTTTTATTCTTGTCCTCTTGTCACCAGGTACAAAGGGAAGTTTTGCATTTTGTCCTATCGCTTTTAGTTTCGGAGATATTTTCATAGAATTTTGACAAATTGTGAAAATTGTCACTTTTCATCCCCAAAAAAAGCTCTGTAGGCAACGCGATCCAGGAAAACTACTTATTAGGTCCTAAACTACCAAACATGACCTACCTGAAACCGTAAAAACCTCGATGGCAAAATTCGATCCTGATTTTTAAAAGAAGATTGAAGTTGGACCGTTTTTCAAGTTAACAAAATGCATGCGGAATGAACTGCTGCAAGTTTAAATTCTTTGTTGCCAAGCAGTTTATTCAAATATCGAAATCACACAAATTGACCGATTCCTTTCTCCAGAGTAAGTTAGTGGGATGCGTCATCGAATTATTTGAAGTTCAGATATTTCACTCACAGTCGAATAATTGCTATTGACCGTGAATGAAGTATAATTCATACCGTACTGTGAGGATTGTTAGATGTCGGAATTAGAAAAAATAGCTCTTGAAAAATGTTGTGTTGGACTTCATTTAAATAGCGAGTGTCACAAGAAAACATTTTTTCGCAAAGAAGGACTTAGACAATTTACCGAACTTTCAGATCAGAGTCGCGAGACAATTTTATTGAGAACATTTATTAGCTCCATAGAGCGTATTTGCTTTCATCATGAGCAATTCTACCTTCATCAGTTTGCTAAGGCTGTTCCGAGAATCTGCTGTGATCCATTTGAGTTGCACACCTCTTGTCCTCGGAAAGGAACAAGAGCTATAACACTAGAAAACGCTAGAACCTTGTCTCGTTTCAAACTTATTCCCGGTTACAAGGTGTGTGCTGAATGCCGCACCGAGATTGACGATCGTGCCTACGAAGAGTCCGATGATGACATTGTTAATATCCCCCAAGTTTCTAACGACGGATCTTTCTCATACAATTCCCAGCCTGATTGTTCCTCAAGACAATCTGCAGCGAACGCAGCTACAGCTGTTTCAAGTTTATTTGAAAATATTGGGACCTCGCCGCTCAAGCCTCATTCCTTAAAACTCTGTTGGACAAAAAAAAGACTATGTTAAACGGAAGTCCGAAACGGTTGCAGAATCCGTTTCCAAAATCATTAATGTCGCTTTGAGTGTTCCAACCAGTGCTACTTCCTCTCCTGTGCTGAAGCGCAAATGCATAGCTTCGTCATTGGTTCAGAATTCTATGGAGTCTGCTGAAGAATCTGTCCCCTTTCTGATGAACGACACAGAAACAAAGGATTTCTGTATTTCCCTGAAAACCAAACTTGAAACCTCGGATACATTATCTAGGAAACTTAGTCTTCTCACTCTAGTGCCTCCGACATGGCCCCGGCAAAAAGTATCTGATTTTTTCCAAGTATCGGAATACCTTGTTAGAAAAGCTAGGAATATCAGAAAGGAGGGAGGAATATTGCCTCTTTTGACCTCAAAAAAGCCACCTAATGTTCTTAAGCCACATGTAGTTCAGGCTGTTCTGGACTTTTATGAATCTGACGTCAACAGCCGGCAGCTTCCAGGCAAGAAAGATTTCGTCTCCGTAAAAATCGATGGCAAAAGGGAACAAAAACAAAAGAAATTACTGCTGGCCAATATTTCTGAACTTTACGAGTTATTTAAGAAGGACAATGAGGACAAGCCGGATTTCAAAATCGGACGCAGCAAATTTGCTGAGCTTAAGCCACCCTGGTGTGTTACAGCTGGCTCAAGTGGGGTTCATTCGGTATGTGTTTGTCTGTACCACCAAAATGCTAAGTTTAAATCATTAGGCGCTGATATAAGGATTTCGCTCGAGGATTTGATGTCCAAAGTTGTATGCTCTATCAGAAATGAAATGTGCATGCTACACAAGTGCACTGTCTGTGTTGATAAACAAAACGACTTGGAGAGTTTTCTCTGGGAGGAACTAGCTGAATCTGATTCAGTGACCTATAAAGAGTGGGTACATGTGGACCGAACAGTTCTTAGACAAGTAGAAGAAACGATAGATGTGTTCATACCGAATTTCGTCGAGTCAATCCGGAACCTTACAGTACACCATTTCATTTCAGTCCGTCAGCAAAATTACATAGACCAACTAAAGCAGAATCTCTGCTCCAATGAGGTCCTCCTGCTTTTAGACTTTGCAGAAAATTTTTCCTTTTTGGTCCAAGACGCAGTTCAGGGTTTTCACTGGGAAAATTCTCAGGCAACATTACATCCGTTTGTGGTATATTGGCGTAGGGGTGATAGCCTGTTCAGCAACAGTTTGTGTGTTATCAGCGACCACATGGACCATAACACTGCTGCAGTTCACGCTTTTTTGAAAGTGGTATTGCTTCACGTTAAGGCTATGATTCCCGGCCTTTGCAAAATCTATTATTTCAGCGACGGTGCAGGATCCCAGTACAAAAACAGAAAAAACTTTGCAAATTTGAGCTGCCATTTCAGTGACTTTGGGTTAGATGCTGAGTGGAATTTCTTTGCTTCGTGTCATGGAAAGAATGCGTGTGATGGGATTGGCAGTACTGTGAAAAGACTAGCAGCTCGCGCCAGCTTGCAAAGGCCATTTGACAATCAGATACTTACGGCACACGATCTTTATGAGTGGGCAGATAAGTCCCTACCCAACATTACAGTATTTTGGGTTTCATCAAATAACGTTAATGAAAACTTTGAAAGTTGCCTCGAAGACCGCTTTGAGAAAGCTATTACTATTCCTGGAACTCAGTCATTTCACAGTTTTAGGCCCAAAGGCAAAAATAATATCAGTGCTTGCGTTTTATCGGATTTGGGTACTATCTTGCCAAGAGAAGAATTTATTGTGTTGCGGTTAGATTTCGAGAACGTCCTTTTAACCGATCTGGACTCGGGAGACTACGTAGCCTGTGTGTATGGCTCTGATTGGTGGGTGGGGTGTGTTGTAAGCCTTGATGAGGAGAGTGGCGAAGTTGAAGCTAAGTTTATGCACCCAAATGGACCATGCTCAAGTTTTTGTTGGCCTTGGCCTGACGACACGTGCATAGTACCAGCTGCTAACTTACTACAAAAGCTGCCTATTCCTGAGTCTCGTAGTCGCTCCGCAAGAAACTTTGTTTTAGAGCCAGATGTAGTAGCCGTTGTTACAGAAACATTCAAAACTTACAAGAAGAAAAGCAGAGAAAGCAACCATTAATTGTTTTATTTTCATTATTTCATTTTTTTCTAACTTAATTGATCTAAGTAGTTTTGAAGAAGCGTCTATTTGTTTCAAGAAATATAAAATCAGCCATTTCCGGACAAGTTCACATGAAGGGTAGGCTAAAAAACTTTAGTATACTATACTACATACTAAGAATACCAGGTGCCTGAATTGATGAATTACATTCAAACTAGAAAAGTTTGAGATTGGTTACACGAGATACAGCATGAGTGGCCATATTAAAAGATATGTTCGCTAACCAAATAAAAATGCAATAATTGGCGATAGAAGAATCTGCATTTTTATGATAACAGGAAACTTGAAAAACGGTCGAACTTCAATCTTCTTTTAAAAATCAGGATCGAATTTTGCCATCGAGGTTTTTACGGTTTCAGGTAGGTCATGTTTGGTAGTTTAGGACCTAATAAGTAGTTTCCTGGATCGCGTTGCCTACAGAGCTTTTTTTGGGGATGAAAAGTGACAATTTTCACAATTTGTCAAAATTCTATGAAAATATCTCCGAAACTAAAAGCGATAGGACAAAATGCACAACTTCCCTTTGTACCTGGTGACAAGAGGACAAGAATAAAAAAAAAAATGGTATCCTAGCTCTTACCGTTAAGAATTTACAGACTTTTGAAGTTCTGCTTTTTCGCACAAGGGTTCAAAAACTTCGGTTGGCCGTCAGTTCTTCCGTCGTTATCGGATTGCCTCAATTTTTTCTATCCAACCTCTCCTGGCTATGTAGATAATTGGATAAATAAGTGGAAAAAAAATACCAACTTTTGGATTTTTTTTTTCAAAAAACCTCGTTTTTTGCGAATTTTGAAACTTTGGAAATTTTTTCCCGAAAAACTAGCTTTAAAAAAAAAAAAAAAAAAATCCTGTGTGTACTATCAATGAAGAGAACAGCTGAGAATTTTTTCAGCAAAAGTGGAATTTCACGCGCAGTCACGATTGGATGATTTGGCGTGGATTGACCCCTAAGCGACATAGTTTTCTTATCATTAATTTCCAAATCTATTTTTGCACCCTGGACTCTCAGAACCTCTAAATTCATTCATTTTTATCTAGGGCGCTCAAATCATCGGCATAATCTGAGTCTAGGAGAGTTTGACTCCTAGACTTAGCCTTTAGCCTTTTACCCCTTTGCCTTTGAAATTCTATGTTATATTATTATTCATCAATAATATATATATATATATATATATATATATATATATATATATATATATATATATATATATATATATATATATATATATATATATATATATATATATTATATATATATATATTATATAATATATATATATATATATATATATATATATATATATATATATATATATATATATATAATATATATATATATATATATATATACAAAAGTCGAACAACAAAAACATCTGGGACCTCAGGGTCCAATGTAATCCCTCTGAGATCAAAGGTACATAGGGTACCTATGTACCTGTGATATTTGATTCTCTATTTATGCATTAGCACACTCATCGCGTTATTCTTTAGTTTTAAGTCCTGAGATGTCAAGCCAGCAACTTCGATTGAATTAAGAAATTCTGCCGTGAATTCATTTCCTTCTTTAGGCATTTATCCCTGGCTTTTTCCTTAGCTGTTCAGATTCATTCAGAATCATGTATAACTTTGTATGACGTCATATATACCAAAAACTTCTTTCCCAGCTGTTCCCCAGCCGTTATATCTTTGCTTTAGTCGCGTTGTTATATAATTCAGTAACAACCAGGAAAGTTCCCATGCCTATGTCCTCTGAAATATCTAAAGTACACTTTGGCATAATCATGGCTTTATTCTTTAGTTTCAATACATAAGGTGGTAAATCAGCAGTTTCAGTTGAACTGCGAAATTCTAACGAGAACTCAATTCCTCCTTCCTGTTTATCCTTTACAGAGGCTAAAACAACACGTTCTTTATTCCATTGCAATTTCTGAAATTATTGTCTAAATTCTTCCAGGAAGATAATATTACAAAAAGCATAATTATTGTGTTATTCTTTAGTTTTAAGTCACATTTTCGTTTGTAACTCAACATGATTTTTGCTGTTTCTAGTTCCTTGCCTTTTCCTTAGCTGCTCTGAGTCATTTGTCATCTTGTGTAATTTTGGACGTCATAGGTACTAAAAAATCAGTTCCTCTTCCCTGTATATCCTTCACCGACGCACACATGCTAAACTAACACGTTCCTTCATTCTTTGTAATTCTGATTTGTCTTCTAACCGCAAACTCCGTTATGAAACATTTTCGTTTGCGATTCAATATGATTTTTGCCGTTTCTTGTCCCGTACCTTTTTTTTAGCTGTTCAGAGTATGTGTCATCATCTGTAATTTTACATACGTCATAGATGCTTGAAAATGATATTAACACTCCTTTGGGAAAATGATGTAATTTATACTCTTCAAATGTGCCGATAATATGACGTCATTCACATGATTAATTTTCCCACAATATTTTATTATATATAATTTTATAATAATTACATATATATATATATATATATATATATATATATATATATTATATATATATATATATATATATATATATATATATATATATATATATATATATATATATATATATTATATATATATATATATATATATATATATATATATATATATATATATATATATTATATATATATATATATATATATATATATATATATATATATATATATATGTATATATATATATATATATATATATACTATCTTTATATCTGGGTAATAATTGTGTATTTTTTTTCTCGAAAACGGCTCCATATTTTTTCGGGAAAATTGGTATCTTGGGAAATTATCGCATAAAAAAAACGATCTAGATAGGTCAGAAGTCTGAGAAAAATCGTTAGGAGCCTGAATTTTGGTTTTTGCAAATGACGTCATGTACTATGCTTTTACATCATATAAGCATTTCTTATGACATCATATATGACAACATATAAGTATTTTCTTATACGATGTCATATATAGCATAAATAAGATTGTTGAGTTTCCAACGCAATATAATTTAATGTCTGTTGAAAGGACCAAAAACGAAACTTTGCAGTTGCAGTTACTATAAATGATGATTCTTTGGAACCAACATCTGAACTATCAAACGTGATAAGATGTAAAATTTGACAACCTGGACCACCAATTGCGACAACACCAATACAGACAGCTAAAGCAAAGGCCATTGCTAAATTGTCAAAAATGAAAATGAAGAGCAGCGATTCAATGAAAATTACTAGGTTGCTAGCTACCGCTGCAACCCGGATCAACCTGGACAGCGAGAATCAAAACGTGTCAAAATTGAAAATGATAGCGATGATGATTGGGTTTGGGATTTTGGCATGGATAAGGTCATCAGTGCCTACCATACCTTTGTTAAGAAAACAAAGGTTCGGCGATATGTATTTCATAATGACGAAAGATAAGCCGAGGTGTAACGAACCAAACAAATTCAAAATGATAGCGATGATAATTGCGTTTTGGATTTTGACAAGGATAAGGTCATCAATACCTACTATACTTTTGAAAATCAAAAATATGGACTGGATAAATCGTTGGAAGAAAAATAATTTTTTCCCACCACCTGAACAGTTATAAGAAACAAAAGGTTCGGCGACACGTCTTTCATAATGACAAAAGACAAGCCGAGGCAAAAGAGAATGGTCCAATACAAAATATGTAATTTTACAAAGGCACCACTTCTAATTTAAGTTCATTTTGGACGTGATGACATCAAGAAAAGGCTCAAATTGTCTGCGTTTAGAAGACAAGCAACAGTGAGAATCTATATATAGAAGCCTGCCGCGTGCCGGGGCCTCGCGGCAGAGCCGCCAGGCTCCCTGTGGTATATATATATATATATACATATATATGTATATATATATATATATATATATATATATATATATATATATATATATATATATATATATATATATATATATATATATATATATATATATATATATATATATATATAATATATATATATATATATATATATATATATATATATATATATATATATATATATATATATATATATATATATATATATATATATATATATATATATATATATATATATATATATATATATATATATACATACATATATATATATATATATATATATATATATATATATATATATATATATACATACATATATATATATATATATATATATATATTATATATATATATATATATATATATATATATATATATATATATATATATATATATATATATATATATATATATATATAAAACAAAAAATCGCGAAGAAAGGAAGAAAACAAGGACAATTAACAGCCAGTGAAAAAATTGAAAAATTATGCAAATATTTCGGTCAAGACCTCCACTTGACCGTCCTTAGTGCAGAATAAAACTGATAAAAATATAAAAACCAAACCTTAAAATAAAAACACCAAACTAAAATTGGACGACCCTTTCCTAGTAATGACCCTTTACCCTAGTTACCCTTTCACCGTTACTAGGAAAGGGTCGTCCAATTTTAGTTTGGTCTTTTTATTTTAAGGTTTGGTTTTTATATTTTTATCAGTTTTATTCTGCACTGAGGACGGTCAAGCGGAGGTCTTGACCGAAATATTTGCATAATTTTTCGATTTTTCACTGGCTGTTAATTGTCCTCGTTTTCTTCCTTTCTTCGCGATTTTTTGTTTTATCATGATTAGCCAGTGTGGTCTCAGAAATTATTTATATATATATATATATATATATATATATATATATATATATATATATATATATATATATATATATATATATATATATATATATATATCTATATATATATATATATATATATATATATATATATATATATATATATATATATATATATATATATATATATATATATATATATATATATATATATATATATATATATATATATATATATATATATATATATATATATATATATATATATATATATATATTCATACAAAATTATCTTCGTCTAAAGAGTCTTTCAGAGAAGAAATCAACCAGATTCTTTAAAAAAAAAAAAAAATAAACCAGGAGAACGGCGAAAAAAAAATACACTTAGACTGCCGACAGTAGGTAGACCACCAAAATGTTGGTTTCTGGTGAAAAGAGCATTCTGTCAGAAAATTCTCTATTACTTTATACATTATAACCCACCTGAGCAGTAGAGCGCCGTCTAGGAGCGGTTGAGTTTCTATCAATTAGAGATGGTGATGCTTTACCAGTAGGTAAGCCAATGACAGAACTTGGCCTTTTGCTTCGAGGTAAGGTCAAAGTGTGCTGAAATTGAGAAAGTACTGGATCACTGAGGATTGGGTCCACCTCTCCTGACTCTTCTTCGGCCCTCTTTTGCCTCTTCTCTGCTTCTCTTTTTACGGTCCGCACAGTTCGTGCTTCAACATTACGGTCTCTATATGGAAGGGTAGTCACTCTTGAGCCATCACTGCATTCTTCTGGCGTCTAAATTCAAAAATATCAAATTGAAAAAGGATGAAAAAATAAGGAATAAAAGGACTGAAATCAAATTACAAATCATAATATATTAAAAATTTGAATTGCAAAATCTAGAGCAAAAGGCCAAATTCAAATAAGGACAAAGTGGACCCCTGGCTTGAAAGCAGCCTGAAATGGAGTGAGAGGAAAGCCCTTATACTAGGGCATATTTAAAATTTATCAAAAGACTCGTACTGTAGTCGCGTAGGGGTTTGACATTAGCTTGGTAATACGGGAGCCAGAGATCGAATCTTGCTGTAGCAACACACTGCAGGGTCGACGCAGGGACCTTAGTAGCCAAGATGCGTCGTTAGTCCAATTACTGAGTTACTCACTTATCAAAAGCAAAGAACATATACTGATAGAAAAAAAGAAATTTTAGCCGCGTTTGAATTAGCATTTGCGTTGACATGACAAGGAAGCATGTCGTTTTATTTTTGTCACAACAGGCTTTCGATTTATAAAATAAAGCCATCGTGTCGATATTTTGTTATCATTTGACGAGAACAAAAGGTCACTTGTTTCTTGTGTCGATATAGAAATTGTTAGTTAAAGCGGCAAACTCATGCGGTTAGTTCAAGCGGCAATTGATGACATTTTTTTTTTAAGCTAAGTTAAAGGACTGTAACTGTTCTGTCGCACTTTGCCGAAAAGCGAACTTCGGTAAATCCAGTTTCAAATTTTTTTCAAAGCTGAATCTACCCTGTCCTTAAGACCTCTTTCCGTTCCATTCGGAGACGACCTGCTTTCGTTTGGGATTAGATGGATGTTTTTTCTTTCTTTTTGCTCAGTCAAGCTAACTTTCATTGTTCAATTTTTTTTTTTTACAATTTACAGAGTAAGCTATAATTTTCTAAAACTGTCAAGAACTACTACTAGTTAATACTTGAACACTAACACCACACTAGTGCCACACTAACACCACACTAGCGCCACACTAGAACAGGATTGATGTGAAAAGTTGTTAGGATTGGTTTCAAACAGCATTCTTTCCAATTATGCAAATAAAATATATGCCGAAGTTTGCTGTCACTCGCTAATTGCCAATTTTTCAACTTTGGCAAACGGGGCAAAATACTGCAGATACGTATTTTTGCCAGAGAAATCTTTTATTAGAGAAATATTTTATTAGAACATTCTTGCATATACCATTCGATTCACCGCTTTGGGTTGAATTCAGGGGTATATCTAACTTGGAAAGTGACTTTTCACGTATATACGCACTATTACCTTTGGACGGCCGTACTGCTAGTTAATAATTGAACACTCTGATCATAATACCACACATATGTTTTCACTATCATTACAACTCTGACAATAACAAAACAATAAGAACCAAGACAAGGCTCAAGTGACCGGTGGCCAGCGTAGAAAATGGAAAATCACAGTGGTATGCTTCATGCTCTTTTACCTCACCGCCAAAGCCTGTTCCAATTTGTTGGTCGATTATGTATTATTCTTTTGTGTTTTTTTCTGGGCGGGGGGGGGGGGTATTCTTTTGGGAAGGGGCTATAACGTCGAAAAAAAATACCAAGAAACTGTAAATTATACAGGACGCATAAGAAATAACATTAATAAAATATTAAGGGGAGTGCAGAGACCTAATGTACTCACTTTGTATATGCCTGTTTAGTGGTTCCATTAACTATTTTTTATGAGTTTCTGAAAACAAGTTTTCTCCAGCATTTTTATGTTAATAACTATAAACAGTTGATGATAAAGTTAATAAATGATACAACTTCTCCCTGTGTATATATTCTTCTAGTATTACGTAATTTTGTAACAGGAACGTCGTAGGGGATTTTTTTCTTGTAACACATCGTCGAAAAATTGCGTAAACTCCCTCACGATCCTTAAACTCCCTCACGATCCTAAACTTCCCCACATATTTCCGAGTTGACCTCCTCCTTTAAAAGAACAAAGTGTCCTTCATTAGAGATGAAGATCATGGGCTGATTTTCACTGATCTAAACAGAAAAAAGGGGAATTCGGGAAGTTTGTGCTCTATGCCGTTAGGAATTAGACAAATGGATATTAAGACATGCCCGCTACGATGACGTTATTTGGCATGATTTTCTATTAAAGAATAGAATTTTCTTTTTTAGAAGGAGTATAGATTTTTACTGGGATATAGACAGCTTTGACTGTCTCTCTAAGCATAAAAACCAGATTCAAAGAAACCATTTTTTTTAATGAACAGTATTATATCTCTAATAGAAATATTATTAAACTATTTATTAGAGTATTTATATATTAAAGTATTTATTTAGATTTTATAGTACTGCTTGGAATAAACTTAAATAATTAATTATTTGTACCCATACTTTTTAAATTTCTCCCATCTGCCAAATTTTAAATATACCTCCATGTGAGCGGGTTACCCTTTACTCAGTGGTGGTTCTGGCCTCTCTTGCGCCCGGGGCAAAATCTTGGTTATTGTCCCCTCATGTCTCCCACAACAGTTTTGGGCTAAATTTTAAATTTTTCATTATCTTCAATTTATGTATTAATTAATAAGTAGTTTTTTAATTTATTACTTTAATTGTTTAATTATTATTAATTATTTTAATTTAATAATTATAATTTATTAACTGTGCCCTCTAGTTTATTCAAATAAAAACAAAATTTTCAAAATTAAAAAATGATTATAACTGTGAGATTATTTATTTGAAATTCTGCTCACCTAAAATTTTTGTACCAAAAGCAAGTGCCCCCTGTGTCCCTCCCCTAAAACCGCCACTGCCTTTACTAGATTTACCCAAACATGATATACCCCCTAAGGTATGGGATAATACCATATGGAGACATACCAGAGTACTTTTGGCAAAAATAGGGTGCTTTAAGTTAAGGACGCGAGATAAAGAGATAGATAGATAGAGAGAGATAGATCATTTTATTTGACAAAAAATCCCTAAGTTCATCATGGTTGAAAGGCCCAATAACTATGCTTTTGGGTACAACATGACCCCCCACAGCCCCAGGGGATAGGTCTATAGATTATAAAATTTGCCCATTGTTTGCGCATAGTATTTGTTATTGGGATGTAGGCATACATTTTCTGGTGGGGGACAAATTTTCTACTGGGAGTTTTTCCACTGGGGGAATTTAAATGGAGAGGGAAGTTTCCAGGGAGTGAAGCTGTCAGGGGAAATTATGCACTGGGGGAATTTGCAGAATTCTTATACAAAATTATTTTTATATGTCTTGCTTTATCTTTTTCGTCTCAATTTTACGCGCGGTGTCGTTAAGAGACGTTGTTCAGAGTAAACTTTCACCGGGATTGAATTGTCTAGAGAATATTTCCGCGGGGAGGGGGTTTCTCCGCGGAGGTGGGGCCAGATTTCCTGGCATTACTTAAAAACGATCAGACATTAAATAAAAAAACAAGTTTTTTTTAAACTGAAAGTAAGGAGCAACATTAAAACTGAAAACGAACAAAAATTATTACGTATATAAAAGGAGTTGACCCCTCCTCAACACCTCGCTCTTTACGCTAAAGTTCGAATTTGGTCCCAATTCTTTAATAATGACTCCTGAAACACAAGGGCCGTTTAATTAGAACAATAAGACGCATTTTTAAAAGTACTAAAAAACTTTAGCGTGAAGAGCGAGATGTTGAGGAGGGGGAAACCCACTTTATATACGTAATAACTTCTGTTCATTTTAAGTTTTAATGTTGCTCCTTACTTTCAGTTGAAAAAACTGTTTTTTTATTTAATGTCATTATAAAGTTTTCTTTTTTTATTCATCTCCTAATTGTTAAACATGACTCTTAATGTGGACATGAGTCACTCCTAACTAGGTACAGCCTAGATACTAGGTACTCCTAATAGGTAATATCTTCACATGGCGTAGTGCAGATGGTATAGGACTAAACAATATGGGGACGTTAGAGTATACCTAGTAAAGGGTAATATGTATCCAACAGTTCGTTGTAACGAAACTGTTTAATGTTATAATGTAAGTTTAATGTAATGTTTAATGCAAGTTTAATGTTACATGTCAAAAGCTACGGACCTGAGAAAATTTGCCAAATTTTCGAAAAAAGGGGGAAACACCCCAAAACGTTAAGCAATCTTACTGAAAATCACACCATCAGATTTGGCATATCAGAGAACCATACTGTATTGGTTTCAAGCTCCTTTACAAAAATGGGGAATTTTGCAATCTTTGCCAGAAGAAAGATCACAGATGCATATTTATTTGTTTGTTGTTTTTTTTTAGGAAAGATTGTACCGAGCGAATGATCTTAGAAGATGTGGAGAGGGCTCATTTAATCGGAAATCAAAATATCTAGTGACCTTTTTAAGTGACAAAAGAGATTGGAGGGCAACCTTCCCCCTTTCCACGCATCTTTTCTCCTCAAAATTCATAGGTACAAATTTGGAGATATCCGTTTGATTCAGCATAGTTGAAAGGTCCAACAACTATACCCTTGAGGATGACCCCCATAGTCCCTTGGGGAAAGACTGCCAGTTACGCAATTTACCCATTACGCAATATGCTATATTGCCACCCAATATAGCATATTGCTATATGGGGTGGGGGGGGGGGGGGTGTTTTCTGCGGGGGAGGGGGCATTTTTCACGGGGAGAATTTTTCGTGAGGAGGAAAGTTTATAGGGGGAACTTTCCAGGGAAATTTTTGCATGGGGAGATTTCCTGGAATGATTTGAAAAAAAGTCAGAAATTAAATAAAAAAAGTTTTTTCCGACTGAAAGTAAGGATCAACAATAGAACTTAAAACGAACAGAAATTATACGGGGCTGCCCCTTCCTCAACACTCCCTCTTTATGCTAACGTTTGACTTTTTGTCACAATTCTTCAAGAAAGGCTGCTCAAACACAATGATCGTTGAACTTGAATGTTATTTATTTTTGAAGAACTTTCACCCTTTAGTATAAACAGCAAGGATTGAGAAAGAGGCAGCCCATATATAAGGAATAATGTTTTAATAATTTAGATATAATTTAAATTAAATAATTTAATATTTCATAATTTATTAATAATATATTTAAAAATTTATTATTATAAATTATAGCAAATTATAATATATATTAATAATTTAATATAATAATGTATTAATAATTTAGTAATATAATGTTTATTTAAATAATTTAAATGTTTAAATAATGTTCAGTTTAAGTTTTAATGTTGCTCATTACCTTTAGTCGAAAAAGCATGCTTCTTTCATTTAATTTCGCATAAGATGATGAGATATTGTAGATTATTTCTTTTCTGTTTTTACATCTCCTAGGCTTAAAATGGAACACATTTAGCATTTAACTATGCGTAACTTGACGTCTAAATCTGGTCCACTGTAAAAATCAAGATATTACTGATGGTTAAAGGTGGAGTTCCGAAAGGATGACTTTTCTACCTGAAACGATGATTATTTTACGCAGTCGATTAAAATATTGTCCATCATTTTGCAGTTGATCGTCAATACCAGTCAATAGTCGATCAATCAAAAAAAAATAATATTTGATGGACTCTCTTGAAGAGGAATATTACATGGTAAGTTTTAACGAATATTTTGAAGATTTGTTAGTTAAGATGCTAAAGCGTTGAACTTTGAATCAGAACGTCAAGGGTCCTTGTCGCGGATTTTTTTTTTACTCAGATTGAAACCTTACAGCAGTCAAGAGCAGCTAGAGATCAAACCCAGCTGTAGCAACACACTGCAGGGCTGACACAAGGACCTTAGTTGTCAAGAAGCGTCGTTGATACAACATAATAACACTCTAAAAATTGTCACAAAAAACTTTTGTAAGAAGAACAACTGTTGTGAAATAACATAGCAAGTGTTACCTTTTTTTGATCTTGCAAATTGTGAATTTGCAAATTTTTTTGAACTTGCAAATTAGTAGGTCTTGCTTGGCCCATATTTGCGTACAATTCGTCGGACTCAATAGGTTTGGACTGGTGGCCCTCTGGACCGGAAAGATGTCTATATCTGGCGGGAGATCCATGATCAATTGTTTTTGAAGTATCTAGATCCGTTTCTTGCCAGATGTTATGAGGTAGTCTTCTAGCTGGCACAGGCCCTGCTCCTGAAAAAATTTACATTACGAATAATTAAAGCGAAAGTGAAACAGGGTAATGAGGTAGCTAGACCCATGGCCGTATCAAGGGGGAATAGGGTTTTAGCCCCCCCCCACCACCAAAAAAGTTTGACTCATAAAAAAAAACGAAAAAAACCCTGGATACTGCCATGGCTAGACCCTGTTGTCTTGAAAATCAAGAAACGGGGTCTTGATGAGGAATGTCACTAAAAAACAAGTGATTTTACAAAATTCACTTACGAAGAAAAAAAAGTTTGGAAGAATAGGAAGATAAGTCTGCGAACCAAGATTAGAATATTGGAAGCTACAGTGATGACAGCATGCCAAATATGGTTCTAAAGCATGGGCGCTCCGAAAAACAGATGAAGATTTACCAGATGTTTTCTAGAGAAATTGCTTACGGATTGTTGCGGGTACCCGACTGACTGACCGTATTTCAAACAGTAGGCTGTGCGAAAAGTGTGGTTCAACCTCGCTTTCTAGGGTTATAATAAAAGAAAAGTTGAGATGGCCAGGGAACGTTCTGCGAATGAAGAATGAGAGGTTACCAAAGATTGTCCTTTTTGGCCAACCGTCTATGGCTTAACGAAAAGCAGGTCGTCCTCGGTTGGGGTGGGAGGATGTCGTAAGGAAAGATTTAAGGGAGATCGGAACCTTCTGGGAGGGTGTAAATAGGGAGGCTTTGAACATACTGTGATGGAGGAGTAGCATGCGTAGCTGTGTTGGCCTCAGGCGGCTTGGTGCTATGGTGAATTGTTAGTAGTAGTAGTAGTACTTGTGAATAATTCAAGGGTTAGAAACAATTCAAGTTATTTCCAAGTTATTAAATAAAAACGTTTTTTTTTAATAATTTACGCTTTTAATTTCATACCATAATTTGCTTTTTCCAAGATCCTAAACTCAGGAGTGAAATTCCTAGATCTTTGGGAAAACCCCAAGGAACAGCATCAGTAATCAGGAAGGAAAAAATCTGATTTAGCGATAAATTTCACAAAACTTCGCAATTTATTTCTGTATCAACCAGTGAATTCAGAAAGGAGTCCCATATTTTATTAACGATCTGCTTGGTCAGGGCGAGGGACGGGGTTACCTAAAATTTAAATCTCTTGTACATGTTCTGTTATCAACACAGAATATCATTTTATTAATAAAACAGCTTTTATTCCACTTTTATTAGTATTCAATTAGCCATCAACATGCTTACTCCGCTTAATTCCACACTTAATTACACACTAACATACTTACGCCATCCACAAACGTCAGGCGTAACTGTATACTGGTGCTGTTTTGCAATGTAATTACTATTTAGCGTATTGGTACTATTTGAAACGTTTTCTTTTTAATAAAACGCTTGAATGGAGCTACTACCTAAACAAAAAAATGTTAAGCATTTTTCCTCTAGGAATTAAATAACGTACTACTGCACAGCGTACTGTTATATAAACGCATTATTAATTGCTATAATTAATGTTAACGTCCTTATTTATTAAAAAAATAATAGCACATGAGCGTTAATCATACCAACGTTTGATTAGTTATTATATAACGTACTATTGTACTATTATACTAACATACTATTGTATAACGTGTACGAAAATATTTTATCAGTTTTTTAGAAAACGCTAAAAACGATTGGTTAAGCAAGACAATTATTCGTCATTATATTTTCTTGACTTTGCGTATAACTTTGCTTGAAACACATTCTTCCGTTTTTCTGCACTTCTGAAAACTATTTGTCATATAACATTGCATCTTTTCAAGTGCCATAACTTTAATGCCACCGAAATATTTACAATAAAATGAACGTTAGCAGACCTTACCAAAAAATGAAATTTGTAGTTCAAATTGACATTAACAATAAAGAATAAGAAATTAAATGGAAATAATTATTTTGAATAATACTGTAAATAATATTAAAAAACAGAGTCTGTCGAAAAACCGGCATAAAAAAGAGCAAAAGATACAGCATATGCTCTTTGCGAGGATCGAAGACCTCTCCCCCCCCCCCAAATAAAAAATTACACACGCTTTCTCTTAGTAAAAAATAAACTAGCTTTAGTAAAAAAATATTGCATATACTTGCAACAAAATGATCATGAACGAACCTAACCAAAAACATAATTATTTAGTTCAAATCGAAGAGAGTTATAACCCCCCCCCCCCAAATTTTGTGGCCAAATCGTAAAAACATAATATAAATGCATAAAAAGAAATATTTGATGCGTTAAAAAAAATTGTAACCTTAACCCCCCCCCCGAAAAAAAATCTTAGATACGGCCTTGCGTGAAGCTCAAATTTCCTTCAGATCCTTTTTTATTATCTCTTCCTACAGAGGGGGTTCCCCTTGATTCACCCTCGTTTCTGTTTGGCGCCAAGTGAATGGAAAAAAACAAAACCTATGACAATCTATCATCCTTCATCCCCAAAACAAGGCCTAGCCATCTAAACCTCTCTATAACTATAGCCCTAGGAGATGCAACTATAGCCCTAGAACTACATTTTTTCTACAGCTTATTTGATAATCAAATAGTCCAACAAGACCTAAACTATTCTTAGACAATTCCTCTGGGAAATAACTTGAAACATCTTTCTTAGCTATTTGAAGTGCCCATTTTCAGAGGTATACTTAGTTGCTCTCATTTATATCTCGTTTATATTATAAATTATCCGTCATTTTGTCAAATTGGTAAAAAAAAACAATGAAAAATGTCAAATTGGTATATATACACACACACACATATATATATATATATATATATATATATATATATATATTATAATATATATATATATATATATATATATATATATATATATATATATATATATATATATTTTGTCAAATTGGTAAAAAAAAAACATGAAAAATGTCAAATTGGTATATATACACACACATATATATATATATATATATATATATATATAATATATATATATATATATATATATATATATATATATATATATATATATATATATATATATATAATATATATATATATATATATATATATATATATATATATATATATATATATATATATATATATATATATATATATTATTACTATTATTCATTTATTGCCCGTCAAAAAAGGTACAAAAGGTACAGTAGACGGAGTAATCACTAAAGAAAACAAAAAGAAAAAAAGAAGAAAAAGAAGGACACAAACACACATTGAAATTTCAAATACATGACAAAAAAAAACTCTTCATTACATTAATACGAACAATGATGCTAACGAAAGGATGATAAAAGTTTCTTTTAAAACGGGAGAGAGATTTGTTAATACTAATAATTACATGCATTACATTAATACAAAAAAAAAAAACTATTTTGAACAAATTGGTGAACAAACGCAAGCGGTTTATAAAGCAATTGAGATGTAGTTTCAGTCGAAGTTTGAGCAGGTTGAAAAGGCTCTCAAGGATTTACGAGGGAAACTTGTTCAAAATAAGTCCAAGCTTGAAAAACTTGAGTCGAAGTTGGACGACTTAGGTCAGTCTGCCCTTCTAAATAAAGTCATTGTTGCTGTTGTCGAGACAACTGCCCGTGATCTCCCGGTAATAGGTGAGAAAGTTCTTGATCGTTTAAATTTGCAAATGGGACTTCAGCTTGAAAAATCGATCATTAAGGGGGCTAAACGTCTAGGAGCTAATGATCGAGCTCTAGCCCCTATCGAACTTACATTGATCTCAGAAGTTGCAGCAGTCGAAATACTTCGCAATCGAAAAATGTTGAAGGGTTCCCGCGTCTTTGTTAATGAAGCGTTAACTAGGGAGAGGCAGGATGTCTTCAGGCTTGCTCGCAACAGATTTGAAAATAAGAATGTGTGGACGATGAGAGGCATCATTTTTGTGAAAAATGGCTCGGAAATTATTCCATGCAAAACAATAGCAGATGTGGCTCAGATCCTCAATCTGGCTAATGAACCTTCACTGTGAATAATTGAAGTTTGATTTAGTTTGTCTTTGTTTATTTGTGATATGGATATATTTCAGTCGTTTTTGGAGTCCCGTTTAAACTTGGATGCGATACTTAATGATTCGACTGGGAGTGATAAAGATATACAGTATGTCAGAAATCTACCGGATTGTGATTTTTCGGATGACCCTTTAACTAATGAAGTTGAGCAATGTGAATTCCCGATAAGGGTATTACATGTTAATGCGCAAGGATTGCAGAGTGCGTATAGTGAACTCAAGTTTTTGTTAAATTCTAGTCATAAAGATATTGTAGCTGTATGTGAAACCTTTTTGTCGCAAAGGTCTCCAATGTCTATGCTGTCCCTTTCAGGTATGAAATCTCTTTCAAGGTGTAGGTCTGAGAGTGCGAAAGGTGGCCAATTAATTTATGTCCGACAGGGTTGGTCTGTTAGTATACTTGATGATTTTTCAGTTTGGGATGAAGGTTTATGTGAGACTCTATTTGTTGAATTACGTCCCATTGGCTGTGAACCTTTTATTTTTGGATCAGTATATAGACCGCCATCAAGTAACCCCAAAGAGTTTTTTGAGATTTTTAAGCCCCTAGTTGTAAAACTTGGTGGGTGTAAAAAACCAGTAATAATTTCAGGTGATTTCAATTTTGATTTGCTGAATTTAGATGTGGCTTTTCATAAAGAGTTTCTGAACATTATGCTGTGTTCAGGCCTTTTTCCAAGTATTTCGCTACCTACGAGAGTAACAAAGACTACTGCAACTTTGCTGGATAACATTTTCTTTTCTGGTGTTTCTTTTAAAGCGATAAAGTCTTCTCTTAGTATATGTGACATGTCTGATCATTTTCCAGTCAGTATTGTTTTAGATGTAGCCCAAAGTTTATCTCAACCTGCATTTAAAAAACATGGAAATAAAAATTCTTACCGACAGAAAAAATTGATTGATTTTAAGCTTTTGCGTGAATTGATAGATAATAAAGACTGGACCCCCATTTTTGATTCAGATGATGTTAATGATGCTTTTTCGAAATTTATCCATGATATGATGCAACTCCTAGATCAAGCAGCGTCGACAAGATTTTTGCGCGGAAAGTTTTCAAAAAAATTTGACCCGTGGATTACGGATGGTATTTTGACGTCATTAAAGAAGAAAAGAAAAAAACATCGTCAGTATCTGGCTGCCCAATCTGATGTATTTTATGAGGATTACAGAACTCATAGAAATAAACTGAATTCTATTATGCTACAAGAAAATATTTTTCCGATAAATTTTTACAGTATAAGTCAAATATGAAAAAGACATGGCAGCTAATCAATGAAAAAATCCGTCCCAATCATCGTTCGAGTTCGGGAGTCAATTGTCTTGAACTTGATGGTTCAAAAGTGACGGATCCAAAAGAAAATTTGGATATTTTGGCAAGCATTTCAGTACTATTGGGTTTAGGATTGTATCGAGTACAAATAGGCAAGAGAGTCAGTCGACTGATTTTGTTGTTGAAGATGAAGCACCAAACTCATTTGATTTTTCTTAAATTGCACCTCAGGAAGTTAAAAGACATACAATGAAACTAAAGCAAAGTTTTTCATTGGATGATTTTGGGTTTTCTACCCAAATTGTGAAACAAATAGCTCCTAATATTGCCCCATTGTTGGCACATATTTTTAATTTGTCTTTGCTAAATGGAGTTTTTCCTGATCTTTTACAAAATGCCCATGTTTTAGCTTTGTATAAAGGTGGTGTTTCTACGGATCCTTCAAATTATAGAGGAATTTCACTGTTATCTGTTTTTAGTAAAATTTTGGAAAAAATTGCTCATAAACAAGTTCAAAATTATTTATGTAATAATAAAATATTGCATCCTTCACAGCATGGATTCATTAAAGGAAAATCAGCAGAACTAGCAATACATCAGCTTTTAATTGAAGTAAATAATGCGCTGGACATTGGTCAGGGCGCCTTGGCTATATTCTTGGACGTGGCCAAGGCGTTCGACTCGGTGGATCACCGTCTTTTACTAAATAAACTAAAAAAATATGGATTTTCTTCAAAATCTTTGAATTTTTTTGCATCTTACCTTGCTGAAAGAAAAATTGAATGCCATGATAATAAAAATGGAATCCGATCTAAGTCATTTCCCGTAAATTGTCGGGCTCCTCAGGGCTTTGTTTTGGGTCCTACCCTATTTCTTCTATTTATTAATGATTTGTCTGAGTTTCTTCCTATCTGCAAAATTGTTATGTTTGCGGATGATGTTGTGATTTTTTCTTCCCATTCTGATTTAAAACAGCTTTTCCTGAATATCCAAAGTACTCTATCAAACTACTTCAGAGTGGTATTGTCGAAACCTTCTTCTATTAAATGAAAGGAAATGCCAGTATATACTATTTTCACGAGTTGGTTCAGTCAATTCTGATGTTTTTTCTCTTTATTTAAATAATGTGGAACTGAAACGGGTACAACAGTTTAGGTATCTTGGCATAATTATTGATGAAAATTTGTCGTTCCATAAACATGTTAAAACTCTATCGGTAAAAGTTTCTAGGAATGTTGGGATTATGTGCCGTTTCCGCCATATTTTTCCGGTTAATATAATTAAATCAATTTACTTTTCTCTGGTCCACCCTTTTTTTCTATATTGTGTTTCAGTGTGGGCTTCAAATTTTCCTTCAGTTTATAAACCCCATCAAATTTTACAAAATAAAGCGATGAGGATACTTCTTCGGATTGATAATAGGTCTTCTGTTACTCATCTTTTTGGATCAGCTTGAATTTTTTCTTTACATCAACTTCATTTCATTGCAATATCCCAGATATGTCACAATTACGTTTTTGGCCAGTTAGCATCACATTTCCATGGAATTTTCCCTCTTAACTCGCAGCGTCATTCATATCCGACATCACTCAGGTTCAATTTCTCACACGAGTTTAGCGAACAACTAGAGCAGGATTTAGCCGAAAGTGTGGAATTCTATTCCCCTGGATATTAGAGAGTACGCTGATCACCGGCAGTTTCGCAGAATGGTGAGGAAGTTTATCTCTGAAAGTTGACTTTGGTTTTATTTACCTTATTTGTGTTTGGGCAGTTGTCCAAGAGGCTTGATTTTGTTTTTTTGTTGTTTTTTTGTTTGTTTTTCTTTTTTTTCGTTTTTTTCGTTTTGTTTTCTTTTTTTCCTTTCAATTTAAAGTGCTAACGGTGTTTAATAATTTGTTGTAATTTTTAATGCGCTCAATTATGCCACTAGGCATGTGCGCAGTGATTTTATAGCGTTATGTATATTTCATAATAAAGAGCTATCGAGCTATCTGATAGATATAATGATATTATAGATGATATTAGAGAATAGATAGAGATAGTATAATATATAATGATATAAATATATATAGATATAGAAGATAGTATAGATAGATATAGAGATAGATATTGGATACTAGATAGTATATATATAATATATCAATAGATATATATATATATATATATATATATATAGGTAGAGATATAGTATATTAATATTATAGGTTAGATAGAAGATATACTATTATGGATATATATAATAGACATAGATATAGAGATATATATGATAGATATAGCGATATATATATATATATGTAGTATATATGGATATATATATATATCTATATATATATATATATTGTATGAGATATATATATATATATATTAATAGATATATATATATATATATTATATATAATATATATATATATAATATATATATATATATATATATATTATATATATATATATATATATATATCATATATATATATCTTATATATATATATATATCATATATATATATATATATATATATATATATATAGATATATATTATAAGATATATATATATATATTATATATATATATATAGATATTATATATATATAATAGTATATATATATATATATATATATATATAAGAAATCCTGGCACTCAGCAGGATTCATATATGATTCTCATTGTCGCTTGTCTTCTAATCGCAGACGTGAGCGTCTTGTTGATGTCATGGACGTCACCACAGTTCGTTACAACCCACCCTCAGAAAAATACCGAATTCTTCCTTAAGGTATTAACCCTATTTAGATCGTTTGTGGCAGTCTACTCGTTTTATTGCTTGGTCCGCTTGTAACTCTTGCTGCCGCTTATCTTCTAACCGCATATTTCTTTTTTCTCGCTGTGGCATATCTTATAGCTGCATACTTCTTCGTTCTTCACTTTCACTTCTAATTTGTTCTACTCCTCGTTGTCACAAATATTGTAACCGCATATTTCTTTGTTCTTCACTTTTGTTTTGACTTGTTTTTGTTCTTGCTGCCGATTATCTTTGAATCGGATATTTCTTTGTTCTTCACTTTTTTTTACTCGTAGTTTTTGCTGACGCAAGTATTCTGACTGTATATTTCTTTGTTCTTCATTTTTTTTTCATCAGTACTTTAGACTTTTTTTTCAATACCTTTTACCTTAGCTGATCGGATTGGTCAAATCCGGTAAGATCGTGTTGGTCTTGTCACGTTTGATGGTCTAGGTTCTTCATTTGTGCTCTAGGTATTATAATTACTCTCTTTACTTGCTCTAAGTACTCTAGGCATTATGAAACTACTTAAAACGCCTTTTTTAAATCGACTAATTACACTTGGTATTTTATACTTAGCTTTGTTTCTTTTGTAATGTCGTATGCGTCATAGATATAAAAACGATACGTCCACTCTGGGTGGGGGGGGGTGAGGGTGAAATGATATAACTTCTTCTCTGGAAATGTACACATAATCATTTGATTTTCTCGTCAATCATTTGTTTCTTGTGTAATTTTGCATGCATCATAGACACTAAAAACGATGCAATCACTACTGAGCCAAATATGATGTATGTATGCTTTTTGAATGTATTCATATAGGACCTACAATAAAGCTTGCCTATCAGCTGAATCAAATGCCTGTTCATAGCCTATAGAACTGAAGACCTATGGGATCTGGTGACACAGACACTTCTTAATTATTAAAGTAATTATTAAAGCTGGTGAATGCATTCTCTACTATTCCTAAAATCAAACTACTCTTCTCTTAAAAACCTTGTCTATAGCAACTCTTATTCTAATAAGTATCTTCATGCTAATTAATTTACTTTCTACAGAAACCCGGCTAATGTCTCTGTAGTTACTAAACTCACTGTTATTACCTTTCTTATACACGGGTTTAGCTAAAGTTTTCCTAAAATTCCCCCGTTTCAAAAGCCATATTCATAATCTTCAGTATCTTATCTTTAACTTTGCAGCCACATTTTTTTCTAAAAAATCGTTTACCATGCTATCGCTTGAGGTCTTATAATTTTCCAGTCGTTTTAGTGCTGTCTTTAACTCGTCCCTGCAGAATAAATCTTCTTTAAATCCAGAATTGTAAAAAATTTCATTCTTTTCTATATCTATTCCTATGATTTTACCACGGTTTAATCCATTCCCAAATGTTCTGCCCATATTTCCTGATCCCTTGCCTTTTCACTCATTGAGATTCCGTTCCCATCTTTAACTGGGACAAGTTCACGCTGACCATTTCCTCTCAGTTTACTAACCCGACAATACAATAAAATACCGTCTGACTGAATCTTCAAGATCCTCAGCATTTTACCTAGGACCTAGATTCCATATGTCCTTAATTCAAACTTTAATACCTTATCTTCTTCCCTTACTTCCTTCTGGGTAATCTATCACTCAGAAACTTCTCCTACAAGCCCCTTCTCGCTTCTACCAGGTTTGAGGTGTTTTGGTTAATATTCCTAGCTACTTTTCCAGCCTGCCTCATTTACTACTTCGCAATCTGATTTCCTAGAGTACGTTGTTTTCAAACAAAATTCAATGCCTCTTTTACACTCCTAAATTATGAACTCTCCAATTTCGAATCCAACTGTTCTTGTAAAACTTCTCTCAAATTACTACGCTGTACTTTATCAGCGTTAAAAATACCTGGAAGGAGGTTTTAACATCCATAATGGCATCAATGCATATCCTAATGTCCTGTTCCGACCCTGCTAGTTTTTGAGATACAAAAACATGGTTAAATAGGTTAGCCATCTTAATCATCATGTGAGTATCATGTTAACTCATGGGCAACTCAATAAACCAATCCCGTATTGTTATAACTAACTTACTTTAACAACAAAATTTTAGCATTCTAATTACCAGTACTATTATCCTTCCCTACAGCAAATTTACCTAATATAAGTTGGGATACCATCTATCCCTATCTGTATCACCTAAAAGATTAAAGTCCCTAAACAAAATATCGCATTCCTTACTCAGATACTGTCTATTCGTTTATGTACTTGACTTGACTTAAGGCTCCTGCCAAGGGTTCAGCGTAGAGAACGATGAGACTAGGCGCCTCCAGGTTGACCTATCGCTTGCCAGGCTTGCACCTTCTTCCACCGGGATGTGGGCTTGGGTGAGGAATTCATCGGCTTTGTCTTTCCACCTAGTGGGTGGGCGTCCTCTGGGTCACTTCCATCCGTGTAGGGTGGGGTCGAAGTCGAATGCGACCCGTGCTGGGGCGTCACGTGGCATGCGAAGGAGGTGACCGTACCACCGAACAGTACACTGGGCGAGCTGCGTCGAGAAAGGAGTTTGAGCGGTGCGCGATAGGAGAGTCTGGTTGCTAACGAAGTCAGTCCAGTGAAGTCTTTCGATTCTTCGGAGATGTTTCGTCTGTGCGACATCGACGGCGCTGAGGATAGATTTTGCAGCTGGCCACGTCTCCGCTCCATACAGCAGGACGGTGCTGACTGACGCATTGTAAATGCGCATTTTGGTAAAGCAGCTTATGTTTGGCTTTCGCAAGATGCTGCTAAGCCTCCCAACAAGTGCTGAAGCTTTGGCAATTCGAGATGTAAAATCTTTTGTGATCAAGCCATCATTTGAGAGAATAGATCCCAGGTAAGTGAAGTCTTCAACCACATCTACTCTTTTGCTTCCGATGTTGATTTCCTTTACAGTAGAACGGGACGTGGGGGGCTCAAGGAGCATAAATTTGGTTTTCTGCCAGTTGATCTTCAGTCCAACTTTCGAGGCTTCTTCTGAGAGCATCTGGAGGGCTTTGGTGACCTTTTCGATAGTGCTCGCAACTAGCGCTATGTCGTCGGCGAAGTCAGTATCAGAGAGTAGCCGGTCTCCGAACTGAAGGCGATTCGTCGTGTTGGTCATAACATGGTCTATGACGCAGTTGAAAAGCTCGGGAGCTTTTTATGTAACTGCATGTAAAATCCGCCAGACTTGATACTGTCTTCGTCAGTCTGTCCTACAGGAGCATATACAACTATGACTGATGCCTTGCATTCTCTGGTCATAAAGTGAGTAACTACGATTGAATTATTAATACCATCTCAGCCTCAGCAAAACTTAGGAGCTTTCTTATTCATCATGAGCCCCTGATTCATCATCATTCCCTGCCTGTTTGCCCCCTAGTTCTGACCTGGATAAATAAATTCCACATTACCTAATATCATATTTTATAATCCTGGGAGATGAATTTCTGAAATTCCCAACAAGTCCAGCCCGAACGTCTGAAGTTAATCAAAATTCCAAAAACGATAGTTATTTTTTAATTGTAACGTTCTAAGTCACAATTTGTAGTGTTAACAAGTCACTGAAATTGCATCAAGAAAATCAATGAGTCCAGTGCACCCAGGGCCTGCAGTGGACTCTTCAAACGTCTACTTCTAAAGTGCCTAAGCCTCTTCTTAAAGTCTAAGTTAAAAAGTCTAAGTACCGAACTTCTTTAAAAGACTGCACAAAGTGCCTAAGCTGACTTAGGACTGGATAGCAAAGAATCTTGGACAGCATACAAAACTTAGAAGATTTCTTAGACAACATGAACCCTACTCCCTCTCCATATATCCCTTCCTTCCCAATAGGGGACCAGGTGAACATCAGAAACGAATTGAACTGAAGTATTAAGTGCTAGAACGTCTGCAGCGAACATTAGTTAGAAATAATCAAATAACGCCTATTAAAATACCAGCATTTAAAACATATAGATGGCTGGGCATACCAATCAAAGAGTATACTTAACAGATGATAGAGCACATTTTTTCATGCCTTTACGTGTTTTTACTAACTTTCTTACTTTTTTCAACTTCACTGCAAGTTGCATTTTTATAGTACCTGAAACTCCAGTAGGTCCAGGTCTTCTTTCCAGCTTAAGAGCATCACTCCTTTCAACCAATCTGTGAATCTGATCTCCTAATTCTGCCCTTCTTGCTTGTAGCTCTTCAACATGATGCTGAACTCGGTTCAACTCATCTTCAAGCCATAATGCTTCCGGCGTTGGCGGGTAGTTGTAGATCCCTTGGGTATAGGCTAACTGCTGGTATAGATTTGCCATCTCTCTCTCTAATCGACTTGTCTCATGGGCGGTTTCTTCCAACTTCTACGGTAAATTCATTAAGTAAATATTTATAAAAGAAAAGGTAAATCTAATTCTACATTCAACAAATACACACTTCTCAGGACAGTCTTCAGCAGACACGTTATATAAATGACGGTATGTTTTGTCATGTCAAATGAATAAATGTCATTTATATGAATTTATACATGAATGTCATGAATGGCATGACACTAATCGTACTTCATCTCCCCCTGAAAGATTGACATATATATGAAAAATAAATAGATTAGAAAGCACCGAGAGAATGACAGAGAGACAGGGAGAAAGGGATAAATGGATGCAGCGTGAGTGGATGAGACTAGTAGAGCTTCTATGAAGAAGTCAATAATTAGATGCATTAAAAAACATTTGACCAGTTCAGCTACGTAAACAAAAATTCTACATTAAAAAAAAATACAATTTTCCTGAGGCAGTAACCAGTAGATAAAAATGCTAAACAAATTGCAATAAATTTGGCGACATAGCACTAATCTTGCTTGATCTCCCCCTTAAAAACTGAATGTATAAAGTAAAGAGGGAGATAGGGTTATAAAAAGCAAAAACAGACAGATACAAGGAGACAAGCAGAAGAGTTTCGAAGTGAACGATTCCTCAGAACTCTTCTCGATGAAAATCTATCATTTAAGTGGCTTTTCGCATGGACTTAGAAGCATATGCAAACCGCAGCAAGTATTTTCTTTCTCTATCCTCCGTGTTTTATATTTCTCTCTGATTTATAATTATGTGTATTGCTGTTCGTCTGTGTGTATATCTAAATATTCAATTCTATTTGTATCTGTTCACCATCTTCAAGAGAATGCAGCAACAGTCCAACAGTCAACTACCCACAATTTGTTGATTTTCTGAATATGAGGGACATCTATACTCTACCTGCATCTTTGCTGGAATACCAATTCTTTCTTGGAGAGCTGCCATCGTGCTTTTCAAGGCAGCTTCAATTAGTGAGGGAAGATAATCCGTATGCAGTTTGTAATCGGGATTATGTAATGTTTTTGGGCGCTACTCAGTTTGTTCGAACTTCCGTCTGGCCGCGACTCTGGGCGTGCTTGGAACTCAGTTCTTGCTGAGATCTGACAGTCCTAGACGCGTGGTTCCTTTGCGGAATATATGAAAAGTTTTTTTTTATTAGAAGTCAAAAATAAATAATATCTAATTAATTGTTGAATACTGTTTAATTAGCGTTAGTTGATTTCTCGACTACTTTGAGAAAAAATTTTTAGCATTTGATTATTAGGTGATGGAGATAATAAGTTGGGCATTAGTTCTATTGAATTGGAATTTTCAAAACAAGGGATGGTGAAACTAATCAAAAGGCAATATGTACAGATATTACTACTTATTTTCAGGCGTACTCTAGTATGGATAATGTTCACTATAATTATTAGTTAGTTATGATAAGCTGTTTCCCAAAATAATTGGCATCCGAGCCCTTTGGTATATTGCCCTTGTAAATGCTTATCATAGGCAGCGCAATAGCAATGCCTGAGTAAAGAGCGAGGTGGGCACAATGTATTATTTTTTCTTTTTTTTATTTGTTTAGACCAGGGCACTTCGTAACGAAGGAGTTGTCGTAAAAACTTTGAAAAGGGCTCATTCGATTGGAAATTGAAAAGGCTAGTGTCATTTTAATAGTCGAAAGGGATTGGGGGACAACTGACCCCCCTCCCACGCCAACTATTTCCCCAAACACACTCAATCAAAGTTTTGAGACAGCCATTTTGTTCAAAGTAGTTGAAAGGTCTAGCCATTTTAAGCTGGCCATTTGTTGTCGTAAAAACTTGGAAAAGAGCACATTCAATTGGAAATTGAAAGGGCTAGTGCAATTTTTAATAGTCGAAAGTGATTGGAGGGCAACTAACCCCCCTCCCACGCCCACCATTTCCTCAAACACATTCAATCAAATTTTACCATTTTACCATTTTGTACCATTTGAGATAACCATTTTGTTCAACGTAATTGAAAGGTCCGGAAATTATGTCTTTGAGGATCACAACCCCCCTACAGCCCTCAGGGCAAGGGTTGTAAGTTATGCCCTGGGGGCCTTTAAGGTTTTTATAGAAAGGGTGATCGTATAAACTTTTGAGGGAGCTCATTGGATGCTAATCAGAAGTTTGAGTGCTTTTTGAGATTCAGTGATCAGAGAGTGCATACCCCCCACCCCCCACCCCCCACACAGCTCATATTTTCCCAAAATACATCTGATAGAAATTTTGAGATGGCCATTTGTTGGCGTAAAAAGTTCGAAAAGAGCTCATACGATTGAAAACTCAAAGGGATAGTACCCTTTTTAATAGTCAAAAGTGATTAGATGGCAACTAACCCCTGCCACGCCCACCATTTTCCCAAACACATTCAATCAAAATTTTGAGATAGCCATTTTGTTCAACGTAATTGAAAGGTCCGGAAATTATGTCTTTGAGGATCACAACCCCCGTACAGTCCTAAGGGCAAGGATTGTAAGTTATGGCCTGGGGGCATATAATGTATATATAGAAAGGGTGATCGTATAAACTTCGGAGGGGGATCATTGAAAATTAATAATTTTTAATTTATTAAAGTTAAAAAAAAAGTTAATACATTTTAAACGTATTTTGTTTATTCAAATTATACAATAAATAACCGAGTCAAACTCTAAACGAGCAAAAACTAACATGAGTAGGGCTGAAAACCCCTATGCCTTCTTAAGAACACAACATAATTTGCACTTCACTGAAAAAAAAAATATATTTCAGATGTTTTCACTCTGTTTTTACTTGTTTAAAATGTTTTTACTAGATATATGAAGGGGGAAGTCCTCCCTCCTGCACTCCAATTAAAGAGTGAGCGTCTGGTGCCCTTTTTCAGAGTAACAAGAGATTGGAGGGCAAGCAGCCCTTCTCTCAAGCCCATTCATTTTCCAAACGCATCCAGTAAAAATTTTGAGACAGCCATTTTGTTCAGCATAGTAGAACGGTCCAGCAACTGTCTTTAGGGATATTAGGCATGTTAACCCCCCCCCCCCCCCCAATGATGCAATTGGCCCATTATAATTTAAAACTAAATGTTACTTTAAAAATAAATCAAAAGACATTGTGTTAAATGGTTGCTAATAAGACATCTCAGCAACACATCGAGAAAGACTGGGGATATTAAGTTGAAACTTTTGGGGATACTACTATTACTGCTTCTGCTCTTACAATTTCAAAAAAAATAAAAAGAGTGTAAGCGTATCTAGGTTGTCAAAGAGCATAGATAGAATCTTTTGGGAATGATATTAAGCTTTATTTTTCAGGTCCACTTCAGAAGCTGTAAAATTAAATTAAAAATACTGCTTGTGTCAAGATTAAAAAAAAAAACTTTCTCTCCGACATACAAATAGCAACCAAAACTATGGATTCTTATAGAAGAAAACTGAAAAGATATAATTTTTTTTTTTCATGGAAAAGATTATGTCAATAAAAGACGAACAAAAAATAATTTAATTTTTTTCCACAAGATAAGTTTTTCAAAGAAAAGTAAAGCGCTCCATTAAGCCAAGAATGAGCAAAAATAAAGTCAAATAATCTTTCAAACGCAAAACTACCACAAATCACTATCAATAAATAAATGAAACTCAAAACTAAAAGAAATTACAATAAATAGCCGAGTCAAACTCAAAACGAGCAAAAATTAAGATGAGTAGGGCTGATAACCCCTATGCCTTCTCAAGACCAGAACACAATTTGCGCTTTACTGAAAACAAAATATGTTTGAAATGTTTTCACCTTTCTTACTTTCATAAATGAAAAATTATCAAAAACTTAATGAAGAAATGTCAGTATATGTCAATTTAGCTGACAGTCCACGGTCATTTGTTTGATTGTTTTTTTCTGATTTTTTGGTTTTTTTTCCGATTAAACGATTTTTTCTTATCGAACTTTTGGTTTCATTCACAGAGTTGCCATCATGTACAGGATTCTTGTCAAAACTTTTCTTCTTTTTTTCTTTTTTAAGAGTTAAGGGTACTTGTATGATATACGCCCTATCTAATGTTCTTCTAATGTTTCTCTGACGCTCAATCCTAATGAAATATACCAAAGTAAGATAAAAATATAATACTTTAGAAACAACTCTGGGCTATATATTTGCATATTGAGGGGTGGGGGTGAAGTAAAGCGGGTCTGCATGCCTAATGTTTTAGATATAATTGTTCTATATATTATGCAGTAAGAATCATTTTCTGACTTCACACTCTCCAAATATTTTACCCCCTCCCCCACCCTAATGTGCAAATTTATAGCCCAAATTATGTATTTTCCATGTATTATGTAACTTCCCTTTGTCTTGTCTCACGCTAAGCTGAAAGAAACTAACGAAAAAAACGGTTCTATAATGCGTCAATGAATGAACTGTACCGTGAGCAAAATGCGATGTATTTAAAATACCAAAATAAAGTTCCTTCTTTCTAAAGATAATTCTGACTTCCCCTAATTAATTTTAAATCTAGAAAAGTCCTTAATCAGCAAAGAGAAAAATTGCAGATAGCCTCAGACAAAGAACGGCGCTATCCAAGCTTTGGATTTCGCTAAGACAGTGGGCAATAAAAAAGATGGTACGCACAATATTTCTAAGGAAGTTTAAATGATAAGAACCGTGTGAACGTTTGAATCATCAGAAATATTTAAAACAATTCTTTGGACGAAGGGTTCGCATCCTTGGGCCACTTGAGCCAATCGTGAGCCAGTTCTTACAGCGCAAGACAAAAAAAAAACTACATTTGGTAGTGGGGTAAAAGTGCTTTTTGAAGTATTCGTAAATCAGAATCAGGATCATTTAGACAGAATTATTTCGACGTTCAAGCTTTGCAATTCTCTCATTGTTGTATCTCAGTCACCGTTGTTGACATTTGAAGTGACCTACTGCTGTTCACCTAAATATGTAAGTCTCAATAAATCTATTGCTTTTTACCTGTGTTTATTTCATTTTATATGTCTGTATCTAGCCTAATGACAGCTAATTAGTTCACATGTCTCCAAAGGCACGTTCCCAAGGAATCTGATCTCCAGATAGCTCAAGGAGGAGAGGTCACATCTATATGGATACAAATTTTATTTTTTCTCATTAATTGAGGGTGGAGTAGGCCTTGTTGGCACGATCTTTAGCGCTATAAGCGGCGCTATCGGAGAACTTATAAGGTGTAAGTTCACAGCTTCAAGGTACGATATTAGATTTGACAGCGGTCAGTATTCATGACCACAATTAAGCCCAGTCCTTTTCTTTTATCGCTAATATTTTCTTTATAGCCATAAATATCTTTCATTCATCGCTACAAATGGCGCGAGTCGGAAATTGGAGAAAATCATGCGAATTAATTAGGCTATGAAACTTTGTAATTTAAATTTAATTATTGGAGAGATACAGACATATAAGTAAAATGATTAGGCCTATTGCCGCTAAGCTACTACAGGGAAACCCTTTAGATATCTCATAGGAGATAATAGCCTCCATTAAAATAGGTTATGTGAAAAAATAAATTTATTTTGAATTGATTCAAAAAAAATGTCGGACGACCTTAACGACTTATTAATAGTGCAAAAGTTAGTCGCGAAAAATATACAAATAGCAAAGTCTATCCCGGAGTACAATGGTCAATCAGATATTGACGAATTTAATATCCAATTGGCCCAGTTTGTACAACTAACAAAAACAGAGCTAGAAGCGTTAGTCGACATGCTCCTATTACGATTAAAAAGCCAGGCCTTAACCTTTCTAAAACAGATTGAACATACCATAGGCAATGACGCCAACTTGCCAATAAATACGGTGGACAAATTGTTAAAAGTATTTAAAGATAGATTTATCTAAAACCAGTTCCATAAATAAATTAAAACACGGAATGGTGAGCTTTGATTATTCACAAAATATAAGAAAATATCTCGATAATATACGCATTTCAGTAGAGGCAAAATACGGAAGAGGTTCAGGAGAACTGTATGAAAAAGTCATACTAAATACCTTTTTGCAAGGGCTACCCCCAAAACTATATAGAATGGTAATATCCAAAAATATTCAGACGTTGGATCTTGCAGTTCAGGAGGTAGAGCGATTAATCGAAGTTGATACGATGGTCGCAAATCACAGTAAAGCAAAAATAAATAGCCTAGGCGATTTAAACGCGAACCTAATCTTCAAGGGCGATCAGGCGTCTCCCAATTTTTTTTTCAAGGGATAACTCCCCAGTGCCACAAAGAAATAAAACGCAAGAACCCGCTAGGCAAAAAACAGTACGTTTTCAGCCCATCAAACAATGTAATTACGAAAATAACCCTACAATAATAAGGTGCTATATTTGCAATCGACCTGGACATATCGCGAGAGTGCCGTTATGTCCCCAATCGCATACCAAGAATTGCTGACGGTAGTACGCAAAATTATGGCAACCATTTCTTCGGAAGAACAAATTTTAGCGCCGGTGGTGCGCTAGGCTATAGCCAGGGAAGATTGCGCCAATCAGCACCTTACAACGCGTACAAACCAAATTTTTATACCTCTCCCCCCAATAGACAAATAAATTATCGATTTGAAAACCCAAATAATCGCCAAAGCCAATATAATGCGAGAATGCTATATAGAAATCACGAAAACTTGCCGACGAGAAATGAAAATTTTGCAAGCCAACGGCATTGGCAGTCAGCGCCAGCAAGCGGCACTGACACAATACATCCAAGTTACCATAATAATATATGGCGAAGGCAGACAGATGTAAATCAATTAGATATGCCTACGGAACCTCATATGCCTGAATATCTATTACAGGCACCGACACATGAAATAAATCCTCAGGGAAACGTTTCAGGCCCCTCAGAGATATAAATTGGACCCAGAGGGCGCCCAGAAAATTTAATAGGTCCAAAACAATGGTAGTGCCGTCTTGTAGTGATAACAATAATAGGTTGCCTATATTTAATGATTTTTGTGTAGAAAACATTTACTTTAAAGCCTTAGTTGACAGCGGAGCTACGGTCAATATCATAAACTCATGCGTATTTGATATGTTGCCTCCCCATATTAGACAACAAAGAAATTTAATAATCCCGATTTAACTAGTGTGACAGGACATAAATTGGATGCAAGAGGTTCAATTTGCCTAAACGTAAAAAGGGACAATAGGATCTTTTCGACAAATTTTATAATATGCGATAACTTTCCGTATGAAGCAATTATAGGTGCAAATTTTTTAAGGTCTAATAGAGTACTCTTAGACGTAGCAAACGAGAGGCTTGTCTACCCAGCTAAGGTAGGGGAAAAAAATTTCTACCTTAAGAAATCATAACAGTGGTTACGAAGACAACGTAACAGTAAACAAAATTTCTGACGGTATAATGTCGCAATCTTTTGAACCTCATGTCTCGCAAGAAGGAAAAGGAATAATCAGAAACTTGTCCAATTATTCTGAAAGACATTGCAGAGATGAAATAAATTTAAGTAATAAAAGTATTGAATCCGCAAAAATAAAAATAGGAGATATGCGACAGTACAGGTCGAACGAAATCAAGAAAATAGCGGAATTATGGAAAAACATAGTAAAACCCAACGTGACGCCACAAGATGCCGCAATGGCGCAGCATAGCGCCAGTATGAATCTAATAAAATATGAAAATAAAGAGAAATATTACGGATTCGCGATAAGAAAAACAAAAGTCCCTCCCAAAACGATGCAAAAATTCAAATACCACAGATGATTGAACCAGTGGTTAGCAAATCCTAAATATGGTTTGCGACACCATCAAACGAAATTCCTGAAAATCTGCTATGTGAGGAACAGATTATATCTTACGACAGAGGAGAAGGTTTTATTTGGGTAGCTAATAACCACGAAAATGATACAATTACAATAAAAAAGGGGACGTGTTTAGTTCAAATCCAGGTTTTAACGGAGAATGATTTAAATAGATGGGAAAATTCTAAAATAAACCTAGTTAACGGCATTAAAACCTCAAATAACAAATATCCTCTAACTAAATCGCAATTTTTAAACAAATTTGATATGGATCTTATTCCGGACTTGGAACTTAAGAACAAATTATGCGAATTATTATGGAATTTTAAGGATGTATTTTCCGCATCTGAAGATGACATCGGACTGATACCATTTTATGAACACTCAATTTTAACGACTGGTAATCCCGTAGCAAAACAGCCATATCGTGTACCATATAAGCACAAAGAATGGTTAAAAAAAAAATTCATGAATTAGAAAAAAATGAAATTATACGCCCAAGTATAAGTCCGTATAGTGCACCAGTGATCTTAGTACCAAAGAAGAATGGTTAAGCCATAACACAATTATGTAGAAGAAATAGTTAATAAATTGCGAAAATTTCAAAAGCCCAATGGCAAGCAAGTCATAATGACGGGACGTCATTAAATAATGGGAAGGGTAATATGTACCGTTAGCAAAATGCGATATATTTAAAATACCAAAATAAAGTTCCTTCTTTCTAAAGATAATTTGACTTCCCCTAATTAAGTTTAAATCTAGAAAAGTCCTTAATCAGCAAAGAGAAAAATTGCAGATAGCCTCAGACAAAGAACGGCGCTATCCAAGCTTTGGATTTCGCTAAGACAGTGGGCAATAAAAAAGATGCTACGCACAATATTTCTAAGGAAGTTTAAATGATAAGAACCGTGTGAACGTTTGAATCATCAGAAATATTTAAAACAATTTATTGGACGAAGGGTTCGCATCCTTGAGCCACTTGAGCCAATCGTGAGCCAGTTCTTACAGCGCAAGACAAAAAAAAACTACGTTTGGTAGTGGGGTAAAAGTGCTTTTTGAAGTATTCGTAAATCAGATTCAGGTTCATTTAGACAGAATTATTTCGACGTTCAAGCTTTGCAATTCTCTCATTGTTGTATCTCAGTCACCGTTGTTGACATTTGAAGTGACCTACTGCTGTTCGCATAAATATGTAAGTCTCAATAAATCTATTGCTTTTACCTGTGTTTATTTCATTTTATATGTCTGTATCTAGCCTAATGACAGCTAATTAGTTCGCATGTCTCCAAAGGCACGTTCCCAAGGAATCTGATCTCCAGATAGCTCGAGGAGGAGAGGTCACATCTATATGGCTACACATTTTATTTTCTCTCATTAACTGAGGGTGGCGTAGGCCTTGTTGGCTAGATCTTTAGCGCTATAAGCGGCGCTATCGGAGAACTTATAAGGTGTAAGTTCACAGCTTCAAGGTACGATATTAGGTTTGACGCGGTCAGTATTTATGACCACAATTAAGCCCAGTCCTTTTCTTTCACCGCAACAATTTTCTTTTATAGCAACAAAAATCCATTCATCGCTACACTTGAGTGGTAGAGCGTCTATCATACTAGTACCGAGTTAAGTTCCAAACTTGAAGATAAAAGTTCAAAACATTAAAGAGAAACGTTAACTGAGTTCTAAATGCTAACTTGATAAACGCATGCGTAGGGATAAAATTAAAACTTCGGAAAACCTAATTTTTTCTTCATAACCGCGTCTTTTCTTTACTCTCTATTACTTTACTCTCTTATTTTACTCTCTTTACGTATTCTTTTTTACTCTTCTCTATATTTCTTTTTTGATTAATTAAAAAAACTCTCCGACAAATAAGTTTTTCAAAGAAAAGTAAAGGCCATTTTAAACTTAAGCTCAACAGATACAAATACCTTTTAAAATTCAAACTCAAAACGACCAGAAATTACTATTAAAGAATAAATGAAACCCAAAACGAATAGAAATTAAATAAACAATCATAGCAATAACATACAACAAGTAATAATATAAATGAATAAATAGATCTTAAAGCGAGTAATGCTTAGATTGAATATGAAAATCAAGCTTAAAGCGAAAAAAAATATTTTCCTATTGAAGTATAAATGAAACTTAAAACGAACAGAAAATAAATAAACAATCAATGCAAGCAAACATACAATAGATATTAATGTAACTTAATAAATAAATCCTAAAACGAGTGGAACTTAAATTGAATATGCAAATCAAGCTTGAAACGAAAAAAAAATCACCACAAACAAGAGTTTGGGTATGACCTCCTTCTCTCACTGTAAAAGTCTAAAACCTACTGCGTCATTGGCGCTTTACTGAAAATTATATGCGTCTTGAACAGTCTTGGAAAGTATAAACAACATCAAATTGAATATTGGATGTATAATGATATTAATTTTTGAAAGATCCATCAGTTCAAGAAGTTATTTCACTGTAATTGTACATGTATATTTATTTTCAATGCTGTAAGAACTGGAAATGACAATATTTGTAATATAATCCATTTTCAGTTAAGCGCCAATGACGCAGTAGGCTTTTGGTTTTTATTTACAGTTAAGAAAGGAGGCAGTATCCAAACACTTGTTTGAAGGGAAACTATATTCGTCTTTAACAACATTAAAAAGAGCTAATAAATTAAACTGAATATTTGATGTATAATGATATTAATTTTTGAAAGATCCATCAGTTCAAGAAGTTATTTCACTGTAATTGTATATTTATTTTCAATGCTGTAAGAACTGGAAATGACAATATTTGTAATATAATCCATTTTCAGTTAAGCGCCAATGACGCAGTAGGCTTTTGGTTTTTATTTACAGTTAAGAAAGGAGGCAGTATCCAAACACTTGTTTGAAGGGAAACTATATTTGTCTTTAACAACTTTAAAAAGAGCTAATAAATTAAACTGAATATTTGATGTATAATGATATTAATTGCTGAAAGCTAACCAGTTCAAAATGTTACTATAATTTTAATGTTTGTTTTCAAAATTAAGTACAAAAGAAAAAATTTGTCATAAAATTGGTTTTCAGTACAGCGCCAATGACGCAGTAGGTTTTTGGTTTTTATTTACAGTTAAGAAAGGAGGCAGTATCCAATCACTTGTTTGTAGGGAAACTATATTCGTCTTTAACAACTTTAAAAAGAGCTAATAAATTAAACTGAATATTTGATGTATAATGATATTAATTTTTGAAAGATCCATCAGTTCAAGAAGTTATTTCACTGTAATTGTATATTTATTTTCAATGCTGTAAGAACTGGAAATGACAATATTTGTAATATAATCCATTTTCAGTTAAGCGCCAATGACGCAGTAGGCTTTTGGTTTTTATTTACAGTTAAGAAAGGAGGCAGTATCCAAACACTTGTTTGAAGGGAAACTATATTCGTCTTTAACAACTTTAAAAAGAGCTAATAAATTACACTGAATATTTGATGTATAATGATATTAATTGCTGAAAGCTAACCAGTTCAAAATGTTACTATAATTTTAATGTTTGTTTTCAATGTTAAGTACAAAAGAAAATATTTGTCATAAAATTGGTTTTCAGTACAGCGCCAATGACGCAGTAGGTTTTTGGTTTTTATTTACAGTTAAGAAAGGAGGCAGTATCCAATCACTTGTTTGTAGGGAAACTATATTCGTCTTTAACAACTTTAAAAAGAGATAAATTAAACTGAATATTTGATGCATAATGATATTAATTGCTGAAAGCTAACCAGTTCAAAATGTTACTATAATTTTAATGTTTGTTTTCAAAATTAAGTACAAAAGAAAAAATTTGTCATAAAATTGGTTTTCAGTACAGCGCCAATGACGCAGTAGGTTTTAGACTTTTACAGTGAGAGATGGAGGTCATACCCAAACTCTTGTTTGTGGTGATTTTTGTTCGTTTCAAGCTTGATTTGCATATTCAATTTAAGTTCCACTCGTTTTAAGATTTATTTATTAACTTACATTAATATCTATTGTATGTTTGTTTGCATTGATTGCTTGTTTAATTTCTGTTCGTTTTAAGTTTCATTTGTACTTCAATAGGAAAATGTTTTTTTTCGTTTTAAGCTTGATTTTCATATTCAATCTAAGCATTACTCGATTAAGATCTATTTATTCATTTATATTATTACTTGTTGTATGTTTTTGCTATGATTGTTTATTTAATTTCTATTCGTTTTCGGTTTCATTTATTCTTAAATAGTAATTTCTGGTCGTTCTGAGTTTGAATTTTAAAAGGTATTTGTATCTGCTGAGCTTAAGTTTAAAATGGCCTTTACTTTTCTTTGAAAAACTCATTTTTTGGGAAGTTTTTTTTTAATTAATAAATAATAAAACATTGGAGCCGTATGGCCTCCACTATAGGCAACGCTACAGCGTTGCCTCTGATTTATTTTTGTTGATTGTTTAAGGCTGGGTATTGGTTTTTAATTGACAATCAAATAGGATATATTAATATTGAAAGAAAAAATGTTTTGCATTACTATTATTGCCAAAAATTATTATATTCATAATTAATAAGTATTGTTATTAAATAAGGAGGGAAATAGAATTCAGCAACAGACACATATTGAAAAACCCCTAATAGACAACAAATCCCATAAAACCAAGGGAGGGAGGTTAGAAGGTTTGAGCCCTCCCCCCCTCGAAATGTTTGTCCGACTCGTAAAAACGTAACAAAAATGAATATAAACAAAGTTTTTATGTGTTTTTGAAGTTTCTTGTACAATTTTTTATATGTTTTTGAAGTTTTTGTACAATTTTTTATGTGTTTTTGAACTCGATACCGAATTGACATGGAAGGATGTGATTTTACAAAAAGCAGGCCTATGATGCGATCCAACTTTCAGATCATAGACATAAACACAGATATTGAAAGAAACAGAGTAAAAAATAGGTGGAATAAATTTGACACAAAAAGATGTGACTTTAGATGTGATAATAGAAGCCTGGATATTCTACACATATATTGATCTATTGAAAGAAACCTAACACGAAAGGCGAGATCATAAAATTCTGTTTAAAACAGAAGCGAGGAATTTGCAAGGAATAAGAAAAAGTTTAACTCTGTAAAACTGGTTCAATAAAAGTATCCGGAATTTCAAACTTTGAAAAGCTTCCAAAACAGCGCCATTCTTCCTTGTCAATCATGTTTTTGTAACGGTCACATTTTCACACTAAACATTTACAGGTTATTAGTGTGAACTTGGTTGTTGAGCAGTGTTGCCAACGCGTTACAATTGTTCCGTTTTTGGTACAATCTGGAGGAACTGGTACAATGCGGTACCATTAGAAATTTGTTGGTACAATATAAATTCCCCGGTACATTTGGGTGTTACTTGCTCTTTTCCAATTCGGATATCTGTTAAAGTTTTAGTTTGTCGAAAATTTTCTTGTTACGGCAAACTTCTGACATGCTGTTCAAATGGTACAAGTCAATCTCTCGTGGTACAACTGTAGTCGGAAAACTGGTACAGTCTATTTCAAAGCGTTGGCAAAGCTGTTGTTTAGTTTAATAACTATTCCTGTTGGCAAACCATATAGAGCCAAACGAAAAGTACATGAATTAGGTTGGAGGAGATCGTAAGGAAAGAATTAAGGGGGCATGAGATCTTTTCGGGAGGGTGTAAAGAGGGAGGCATTGAATGGGTTGGGATGGAGGAGGAATGTGCGTAGATATGTTGGTCTCAGGCGGCTTGGTGCTGCAATGAGTCATTATTATTATTAGTAGTAGTATACAACAGCAGTTTCGTTCTCAGTAAGAAGATTACGTACCAGTGTATATGTGTCAAACATATAGCTTATATATTTTTAGGATAAAGGTAGTCGTAGGATTTCAAAGATCTTTGGAAACAAATCCCCCTACTTTCCCAAGGTTAATTTTTAAATACCAGCCCCGTTGGTATTCATGAGGGTTATTTTTAGTTATTTAATTTATTTTGGTAAACTTTTAGTCAATTCACACTTTTTACTGTTTTTATTCAATTCATTTACTCATTTCAAGCTTTACTGTTTTCTTAGTTAATTTACTCATTTCAATTTTTATTCGTATTTAATCATTCAAAAAGGGAGGCTCTGAATAGATTGGGATTGAGGAGGAGCGTGCGTAGCGGTGTTGGCCTCAGGTGGCTTGGTGCTCCGGTGAGTTGTTAATAGTAGTAGTAGTATTTTAATCTACTTTACTCATCCATTTCAATTCACTCATTTCAATTTTTAGTCAATTCATTGACTCATATCAAGCTCTACTGTTTTCTTTGCCAGCTCATTTACTCGTTTCAATTCATTTCAATTTTTATTCGCATTTACTCATACGCTTTAATTTACTTTACTCATTCATTTTACTCATTTATTCATTTCAATTTTTAGTCAATTCTTTTACTCATTTCAAGCTTTACCGTTTTCTTAGTCAGTTCAAAAACATCCTTCTGCTTATTTGAGTAAATGGTCGAGTGTTTGCACGTTGTTACAATATTGAAATATTTATAACAAATTTTTATATAATAATTGTATAATATAATAATAATTTTTATAACGAATTTTTAATATCGAATCACTACAATATTTTATAACGAATTTTTTTTAGATGTTTGACGTTCTTTCAAACTATTGTACTGCTGTTAATTGCATGACAACATCAAATTAATTAGTTAAAAGATTAAAAATTCTCTATTTTTACATTTAATATGCGACAGAAAAGCATATAATTCTTTTCTTTTTTTATGTAAGGTAATATATAATGGAAACAAAAAGCTACAGAAATCAGGGAGCTTTGGTTGTTATGTTTTCTTCTTTGCTCCAACTTCCGATCAGAAAAAAAAACACTACAACACTAAAACACTAAAAAATACATTAGAGGATCTAGCCTGTCTGCCTTACTCCAAATTGTCAAGACGGGTCGCTTATTTATTCCACCTTGCTCCCAAATTTGTTATGATGGAGGTTTGATTCTTATTACTAGACAAAAGTAAAATCCTAAGATATGAAGGCTAAAAATAAAATAAAATCATGAATGGGCAGTTGGTTATATTGGTTTTCTACAATGCCCCATTCAAAAAACTTACTTTGGAGGTTCTATCCAAACCCCATGTACAGGTGAGACCCCCTTCTCTAAGACCCCTTCTGTCTTGCTCTAAATTCTGAAGACAGATTAGTCAGCAATTCCACCTACCTCCCAAATCTATTATGAGAAACATACAATGTTGTTCCTTTCAACGTAATAAAATTAAAAAACTAATAACCTATATGAAGGCTCCCAAACAAGGGCGTATCTGGGGGGAAAGGGGTTTAGCGGGTTTGATTCTCCCCCCTCCCTTCACTAAAATAATCTGTCCGACTCGTACACAAAGAACAAAAATGCATATAAACAAATTATTGATGCGTTTTGTAATTTTTTTGTACATCTCCCCCTCGAGCAAAATCCTGGATACGCTCTTGCTCCCGAAAAAAGAGACTTATGGAAACTTCTGATTTAAAAGTTTATTTATCGTTGCCTCAAGTTTAAAACTTTGAATTAACTTAATTAATTAAATTAAACTTACTTGGATTACCACTGATTAAACTAAAATTGGTTTATTCAAACTTACTTTTGAGCTTCTAGCCAAAAGCTCGTGCACATGTGAGATCTCTTTTTCAATGACAGTCTGTCTTGGTCCAAATTGTGGAGATGATTTACCGATTGACTCCACATAGCTCCCAGATCTACTATGTGATGAACTAGGAAAATTACTACGTTTCCTTTCTTCTTGGAATGGATTCCTTCTTTCATATGTATCATAGTGACTAAGCTGAGGTCTTACTGATTTCTGAGGTCTTACTGAAGTCTGAGGTCTTACTGAGGTCTTCTCTTCGGAGGTATATGTGTCTTCTTTTTGTCGTGTTTCTTGCATATGAGGTAATGGAGAAGAATGATCTCGTGGTGAAGCTTTTGAATATAACGTACCCAGTTTCACCATATTATCCACAAGGTTAATCAATGGATGAACCTTGTCAAGCTGGAAAAATTAAGACATATCAATTTTTGACTTAAAGGTAGCAGCAAAAAAGGAAAAAAAACAACAGGAAAACAGGATAGGAAAATAAGAAAGTTCTTCCCGGCTCCACTACATTATACAAAAGGTTTATCACTATCTGAGTGCTTTTTGGGTGGCTAAGAATCGAATTCTTTAAACATGCACATTTTATTACTTTTTTTATGGCGTCTTTGGCCCATTTGCAAAATATAAATTTACATGAATTATTAATAAATAATTTTTTATTTATTTATAATAATTTATTAATATACAAATTATAATAAATAAATTATATTATTATTTATTTATTATAATTATATTATTATACTATAATTATATTATTATACTATAATTATATTATATATTATTATAATAAATAAATTATTGATGTATAAATAACAAATTAATATATTCAAATATATAAATTTAAGAAAAGATTGTGCCTTCGTTGCATTTTTGCTCTTAGGGCTGGATTGTCTGTCTTATGCCAGACGTGTGGCAACACTGTGGGTTTCAACAGCTTTTTCACCCTTGTTTGCACAAGGCTTTATGTTTTAGAAGTCAATAGCCTGTAAAGTAATGGTTTCAGTTTAGGCAATTGTTCACTAACTTTCTATGGTTAGTCACCTGTTCAACAACTGGTTGCAAGTTAATTAAAACTTAATAATTCCGGTACAGAGCCAAAATAGCCGGATTTACAAACACAAGTCTAAAAGGATTGACCATATTAAGGAAGCGTCAACTACTCTTAATTCGAGGGGATTTAGACATGCAGTGACGATCGGAGGAGAATGGAGTGAACAGGTTGAACAAGTATTTGCCCTCCCCCTGTAAAATTAAAAAAAAAACTTATGTAACATTTGGAACAATAGGACGTTGCTCCGAAAAAAATACTGCCTAACCTTTGCCCAATGAGATTTTTGCCCAACCTTTGCCCAATGAGGTTTTTGCCCAACCTTTGCCCAATGAGGCTTTCGCCCAACCTTGGCTCAATGAGGTTTTGTCCAACCTTTGCCCAATGAGGTTTTGCCCAACCTTTGCCCAATTTGAGGTTTTTACAGGCCCCTCTCCTTCCGCAAGAAAATGAAGGTATTCAGGCGGCCACACTCTGTCTGTTATTAGTACAAAGGGCAAACCCAGGATTTGTGTTTGTTTGGAGGGGGATTACAAAAAAACTTCACGAGACGCATCCAAAATTTGTTTACTATCATTTTGTTACTTTTCTAAGAGACGGGCAAAATTCCAGAGAGGAGATTCAAACCCGGTAACCCCCTCCCCTAGATACAGCCTTGGAACTACATAAGGTAGTTCACACAAATGACAAGGCTTGTCTACTTTCAGATCAACGTTCTACTTGACGTTCAGGATCCCAGTCACATCTCCGTACATTCGATGAATAAGAGGAGACTTCCCGTGCCCAAACTTGTTCGAGAGAAACTCCATAGCTTCCATTTTACCTCAGTTTTTGTATGTCAATTCCAAGGCCGCATCCAGGGGGGTTAGGGGGTTTGGACCCCCCCCCCGAAATTTTTGTCCAACTCGTAAAAACGAAAACAAAAATGGATATAAGCAAATTTTTGATGCGCTTTTTAAGTTTTTTTTTTGTAACCCCCCCCCCCCCCGAAAAAAAATCCTTGATACAACCCTGGTCTTTTCACAAAATAGCTGAATTCAGTCCTGGGGCTATATCCTAAAACTAATTGTCGTCGAATCAAAGTGTTGAAGGTGTACAGTTTTGTGATGAGCACAAGAAAGTACAGGGGCCCCTAGGTTCACCTCGAATGGTAAATGTGATTCACTTTACCGGATAGATATTTTCACTTTACATTTTATGCAATAAATACAACAGTTTTTTTTTTTCTAACTTGTATCTTTCTCAACACCATGTTGGGCATGAGAGCTACGAAGAAAGCCCGGGACTTCATGCGATTTTTTCTCTTAATTTAAAAAATGTTTCACCTAATGCACTTCTTTACTCTCCTCGTTTTCTTTTTTCTATTGCCCTGTCTGATTTTTTCAGCTGTCGCCCCTCCCCCAGCACAAAACCGCAGCCACATCGACGATTTCTTCAGAATTGGATATCAATGCCAATTATATTCCTAAGTAATCTTCCTAATTTATGCAAACAAGAATCAACCAATCCACGCCCTATTAAGGATAGAAACAGTTATGGCACTAATGACGGAATCAAGCTGAGACTTTTTAAGTCCAAAAGAAGTCTGCCGCAATAGAGTATAAAAATTTGATAATGCATTAAAACTGAATTTCACTCTAGCCTTAACACACACACATAAAAAAAAAAAAAAAAAAAAAAAAAAAAAAAAAAAAAAAAAAAAAAAAAAAAATTATTAAACCCAGATCACTTTTGCTTTAAACTGAATGAAGATTGAAAAAAAAAAATACTTTTAGCAAAAGGGCACAAAAAAAGTATACATATATGGACAATTATTTATCATTAGTTGTTTTTTAGCCTAAGTTCTACATATTAGCCTAGCCACCAGATGTATGATAGTCATAAAAAAATCGTTTAAATGTTGACTTAAAGCAAAATACGTATTTAAAATTAAAACCAAAAAAGCTATGATACCATGGCAACAGCAGTAAAACCAAAACAAAACTCAGAAGATGGCGTTGATGACTTTTCTCTGAGAAACAGCCACAAGTTTTTTATCCAGTAAATATTTTTCAATTTTTGTTGGATATAAGAAAAAAAAACCTCCAACTGACCCTTCCCTTAGCACAATAATTTTCTTCCTTATAGTTAGTTTATGAGATTAAATCAAAAACATTGTGGAATGCAAAGAGAGAGGAGGAGGGGCTACACTCTTGAGGTTACCATTGAGTTTACCAGAGGGGAGGGTTTACTCGACATTGCCTTTTTTAACTAAAGCAATGAGAGTGACAAATTCAGCAAAACACCAGTAAAAATCCAAATTCTGTAAATGAGCATCTACCTAGATGAAATTTACGTCAAAAGTTGACGTAAAATACGTGTAAATTGACAAAATTTTGTACTTTCAACTTGGAAACATGAATTCGTTTTTCTAACACTCTAAGAGTTTTGGATAATGTAAAAAAAGGCACAAAAGAGGTTTTGTGGTTCTTAAGTTTTTTATGCTTAAAAAGTGAGCATAAATGCCATAAATTAGATTGTTATTATCACTATAATGATTATATATTATTATAATTATATCAATATACTAATTATAAAAACTATTGAGCAATTATTAACAGGTACACCACAACTAACTCATTTCCATGTTCGCTACTTTTTTATGAATTCAACTCCCAAGACTATTTTTTAGCGACATATTGCTGTTGTATGCAAGCTATTCTTTGTTGGCTCCCTGTGACAGAAACGGAGTTGACGCAGAATCTATCAATACAAGGTATTTGGCCTTGAAGCACTTTTTATAAATTTGCGTCGAGACTTCTCGACTAATGTTGCCACTGCCGAGACTTCGAATTTCAAACAGTTGCCACAGCCCTGCTTAAAAAATTGACGGGAAGATAGGAGGGCTAGAGGACCTCTACTATAAAAGTATCCTACTACTATAATACCTCTATTATATACTACTACTATACCTACTATACCTCTACTATAAAAAGTAGTAAGTTATTTCCATAATTTCCATGAATTCTCATGTCATCCTATGTTGTTTACTATTCCGTGAATTTGACTCCCTCCGAGACTATTTTCAAGCGAGATGTACTTTTAAGCAACTATTTTTGTCGGCATCCCCTGATTGACACGATGTTGCCCAAAAGATCATTGGTCTCGATGCTTCAGGTATCAAACTTCAACAACAAAATGTTCTAAGCTGCCAACCCAAACGCACTCAAGTTTATAATATGTGCTTGCAAAGGCGGATCTAGAGTAAAACCTTGGGGGGAGGATATGACAAGGGTACCAATAATTGATCAAATCTATAAGCTTATTTAAAAAATATGTAAAAAAAAGAAAAAAAACAATTGAGGGCACCAGAAAAATCATAGGGGGCACCGTGGGTGCCCCCCATGAGATTCAACTAGTTTTTTTTACGCAAGCTCTCCATTATATCCCGTTTCACATATTTACGTTATGGAGGGTGTAATGTGAAAGAGTTTTAAAACCGTATAGTTATGTAAATTAAATTTAATAGATTCAAGCCTTATGAAGACTTGTCTACGCTCACGAGTCTTTTGGAAGTGAGCACCACGCTACGGATATTTCAGCTTTCCTAAAGTGTCTCCCGTCCCTATTTTGATGCAAACTAGAATCAATAAATTCACGTCCTTGGGGAGACAGATAGACTAATCGTAGTAGTACTAATGACGGAAATCAGACCGAAACTTTTTAAATTCAAAAATAGGCCACATCATTAGATTTCAAGAAAGAGCGGAAAGGGTAATTTAGGATGACAAATCAAGGTTCAAGGGCAATCAACAGTGACAAGAAGCCAAGTTTACCAATTCGTTTCGTAATTTCCATTCAATTTCATTGTATTCACCATTCTATTTCATTCCATCTACTGTCATGTCAAAGGAAAAAAACTTCTTCTTCTTCTTTTTGTAAGACGCCAGGAACGAGGGAAATTAGTCACCGCACAATCTTTGCCACAAAATCAGTTGGGTTATACAAAAAAGTAGGAAATATCAGACTTGCTTAGATGGCTAAATTTGATTTTAATTTAATTTTTTGCCCAATTTGCGGCACCACAAGCAACTCTGATGGAACCCAAGTATCAATAGTGATCACAACTTCCCCAGAATATGAGCTTGCCAGGCAAGGTTTGAGTCCAGCCCTCTCCTTGAGATGTCAAAACTTTACTAATTATTTTCTATATTATTTTTTGTAAATTTCACTTGCTGTTTTATTTTTCAGATTTTTACAAGCTTTGTGGGTTTCTACCCCACATGATAGGTGAGGAAATCAGCAGAAACCCATGCTTCATAAGACAGTAACAGTCAATAACCTTATAATTACCATCAGCACCTTAGCAAAGGTGCCAAAAACCGTATTCAGTACTTTACGGTACGTTCCATGCAGAACAGAATAATTGGACCAAGATAACTGTACGCATGAGAGATAAGGTAATTCGTATTAGATCGATTCCCGACCCCCTATTGTCCAGGCGAATTCAAAAGTCTGGGCTAAAAACTCTTTAGATCCCCCACACATTTTGATTTTTTGATCCCCAGTTTATACAGCTAATTCTTAACCGACATGTCAAACCAAAGAAAAATTTCACTCAAAATACTTTAAGACGCCTCTAAATAGCATTTCTAACTTCGGGGAAATCGATTGCTATAAAAGTTTTGATAGGAACTTTTCTTAGAGAAATATATGTCACAGCGAATTCAACTTAGAAACAAAGACAAAACTCCTAGAATAAGAAGAGCGTTGAATCAAGATACCAAGAACGTTAGATTTATATTCCAAAAGTAATTTAGGAAACAGAGGAAATCAGTGTCCAGGTAGCAGGGAAAAAATTCATTTTATTCTTTAGTCTATTTAGATACAGGCTTTTCTTCTTTTGTTTCATATAGCTATTTCACTCTAATAAATCTTGTAAACAATCTGCCCGCTTCATCCTTTTTTTTGACAAGTTCCTGTAATCATTCAATGGTCTTTGACTATTCGAAACTAATGATTCTACCTATTAGCGCTTCATTGGATTCCATGTACCTCTTCTTAAAAACTACCTTTTGTGTTTAATTAGATACATAAATAAATAAATCCACTGTTTTTACTTTAGCAGCTAGTGAAGCGGCAAAACTAGAAGTTGGATTATTCATAGGAGCTTATTTGGGGGGAACCCCTCAAGATTGTTCCAAAGGTCCCTAATCCCTGATTAATGCAAAAACTGTAGCCCATACATCATTGTTTTTCGTATTTTTCACACCGGAACCCCCCGTCCCATAAAAAATAGCTAATACCCTAATAGTCGGATCAGATGGCACTAATACAGTTCAGATGGCACTAATCGGATCAGATGGCACTGATACAGTTCAGAATGTAGGTGGTTTTAGAAACTACATATATTCAAAAGCTATATTTAGAAAGGACGTATATTTAGAGGATAATTTCTTAAATCACATTGGCCTGCCATGATATAAAAAAAGGAAACGATAAAAAATGGGGTTTTTAAGGCCAAACGAGAATAGTGAATAAACAAATAAAGCGAATATTTCGGGAGGACTCTCTTCTTCAACGCGAAACAAAATAATATATTCAAGGAAAGTGCCGAAGAAAAAAAAATCGAAACATTCGCTTTCTTTTTTATTCAGTGTTCTCGTTTGGCGTTAAAAAACCCATTTTTGATCGATTCCTCTCTTATATATTTAGAAATTATATACAGAAATTACAAATATCATAGGCAGCGCAACTAAAGAACTACTAACTAAATTGATGCGTAACTAAAGAGCGATGTGGGAACAATGTATTATTTATTTTTTTTTTACTTTTTGCTTTTTGCTTCTTTTTTTTGTACCAGAGCACTTCGTATAGAAGAATTTGTCATAGAAACTTTGAAAGGGGCTCATTCCATTGAAAATTGTGAGTTCTAGTGCCCTTGCATTTTAAATGTTTTCACTTTTTACAAAATACATTTCACTTTTTTACCTTAATAAAGGTAAAATTATTGAAACTTAAAGGAATAAATATCACTATATGTATATAACTGACAATCCATGGCCATTTTTTTTTTTTTTTTTTTTTGCTGTAAAGTGCAAATTATGTTCTGGTCTTAGGAAGGCATGGGGATTTTCAGCCCTGCTCATGTTAATTTTTGCTCGTTTTGAGTTTGACTCGGGTGATTTATAATAATTTCTGGTTCGTTTTGGGTTTCATTAATTTATTGATGATGATTTGTGGTAATTTTACGCTTGGAAGATTTTACTTTATTTCTGCTCATTTTTGGCTTAATGAAGCTCTTTACTTTTCTTTGAAAAAATTATTTTGTGGAAAAAGCGGAACTCTTTAAAAATGACATGCAATTTCGCTTCTGCAGGAATTTCTTTTTATGATTTCTTTTTGTAAAAGCGATTTCTTTTTATGGAATTTCATATTTGCTGGTATAAATAATCAAACTTGTAGTTTTGATACTTGAGTGAAAACAATTCACTTAGTTATTAACGTATCAACAGTAAAGTAAAGAACTATATGGTCACAATGTATTTTTTTTCTTTATTTATTTAGTTACTAGAAAATTTACATAGAAAATTTTGATAATTTGTAACTTGTCTCATTAGTTTCTATTCTGAGGTTTTTACTTTAGTATTTTTTTTTTTGCACTTGATTATAAATATTATGACATATGATTGAATTACGCTAGTGTATAGTCAAGGCCATATCCAGGAGGGAGGGGGGTTAAGGGGTTTAGCCCCCCCCCCCCGAAATGTTTGTCCGCCTCGCAAAAACGTAACAAAAAATGCATAAAGGCACATTTTTGACGCGTTTTCAAAGTTTTTTGTCCCCCCTCCCTGAAAAGAAAATCCTGGACATGGCCATGTGTATAGTCGTCTAAAGAACCCCTCAGATGAGTCTAATCCTAGAGTGGGAGGACATCTACGCAACGCCGTAATGGAGAGAATATTAGGTGCTACTCACTAACCCCCCCCCCCCCACCATGCGCCTCTGGAGGTACTAGGGGAGCTAACGTATAATGCAGGGACGTAAGCTGAGAGGCTAGGGGCCCAGGATCCCCCTGACATCATTTTTTTAATTTGTGGTCTCTTCTTCTTCGAACTGTCCATTCAAATTTGCTTTTATTATTGTTCCAACCAAAATACTTCTTATTATTTACTCCCCCCCCCCAAAAAAAAAAAATCCGACATACGTACGACATTTAAGAAGATAGCGATGATTTTTTTAAGACGGTAAATAAAATATAATATACAACCTAAGTGAATATTTAGGCTATATAATCAAAAGAAGTCTATTGGTTAGTATAGTTGTTTTTTTTTTTCTTTTTTTATTATAGTTTTTTTTTATTATAGTATTTCTTTTTTTATAGTTAGTATAGTTTTTTTTTTCTATTGCCCGACGGCTTTTTTGGAAATACATACATACAGTATAGTATATTTTACACACATAAACCACAGGGCCCCAAAAAAAGAATGGCTTATACCCAAAATATGGCCAAAATTTTTGCTCAAGCTGTATATAATATTTTATTCACTGTCGAAAGGCAGTGTTATACGATGGAAAGGCAGTGTGGTATTTTTCATTATTTCCTACTTACTTACCTGGTCTAAGATAAAGATACCATTTAAAAATGATAACGTATCGTCTGTTGATTTTCAAAACGGTTTCAAATTTAAATATAAAATAATGAATTCGGAATTAATCAGTTTTCAAAAATAATTTACACGTCTCCAGAAAATCTTTTACAACAAAATAAAAGCAAAGTTAATTTTACCCTCTATTTCGCATAATCTACCATCCTTGAAACTTAGTTACGTTAAAACAAAGACCAGCTCAAGGACACGGATTTGATTAATGAGTAGTCTCAATGTTAAGACCAGAAAATTGAATTTCAGTCAGAATACAATGAAGAACAGAGAACAATAGAAAATCTTTTTCATCTAGCCAATTTCATCATCACCCACCCCATTATCCTTGACCTCTTTTTTTCCCTCAATTAACTTCTGAAAGGACTCTACTTCCAAAGATTGTCCTTTTCAAACGAAGAATGAATGTTTCTTTTACCCTCTTCCCCTTTTAAATAAGATGTTTTTGTTTAACTGCAGAATTGTATTAACGTTAATATTTTTTATAGGTGACTGAATCGATTTCAATACAATTACTATTATTATTATTTAAGTAAATTATCATAGCAAGTAACGCAACACAGTATACCATTTTGAAGTGCTTACAACATTCTTTTCCGGAACTTTGGGAGGAGGCAGGGTCTTATCCATTTTTCTTCGGGGGGAGGGGGTAAAAAAAATACTTTAAAAACGACCAAAAATTTATTTATATTCATTTTTGTTACGTTTTTACGAATCGGACAAACATTTGTTTTCTGGGGGTGGGGGTTAAACCCCTTAGCCCCCCTGGATACGGCTTTGGGGGGAGGTGCGTTGTTAACTAATTTAAGGGAATATCAAGCCGACTTAAGTGAAACCCCCATTCTTTACTTTAAACTTTTACTAGTGCATTACTGAAAGCGTTTTTTTTTTGGGGGGGGGGGGGGGTAATAAATATAGTCAAATGAAAATTGCAAGTGTTTGAAAGACTGGTATTTTGCCAAAAAGAAGCCCCTTGTCTTTTTCGAATACTAAAGGTTTTTGCATATTTTTTTACCGTCAAGTAAGTGGACGCATTAAAAAAAAGATACAAAGACGGAACCAGAATAGGGAGGGCCTCAAAGCTCACCTTCTCCCCCATGGAATCCTAAATTTTACCAAATTTATGGGCATTTCTTATTCAAAACTTAAGTCATTTTTTTTTTTACTATTCCCCAGTAAATTATCATTGCCAGTAATATAACACAGTATCCCATTTTGCAGAAATTCTATAATATTTCTCTTCAGACTTGGGGGGGGGGTATATCTTTACAAGAACCTAATTAAAAAGCATATGAAGTAGACATTATAAACCCCCCACTTATTACGCTAAACTCTTACTAGCGCTTTACTGAAAGCGTTTTTGATGGTATTATATGGAACCAAATGGAAATTGCACAAGCGTTTGAAAGACTGGTATTTCGCCAAAAAGAAGCGTCTTGTCTTTTTTGAATTCTAAATAAAAATTTTCGAATATTTATATTTAGCATAAAAAACCAATTCTTTTGATGTATCTATTGGTATCAAAATTCCGTGTTTTAGAGTTTCGGTTACTATTGAGCCGGGTCGCTCCTTACATCCAGTTCGTTACCACGAACTGTTTGATATAGGGTCCTTTTGAAGTGATCTGAGAAAGTCGAATTAAGACTACCGCTGCTTGGAACATTGCATCACTTTCATTACAGAGATTTGAGCTTCGGAGCAGTGTTGCCAGATCATCATCAAGCGGAATTCAGCAGAATAAAGAACCAAAAACATCCAACCCCAATCCTCCTAAGATAAAATTTGAGTTTTCAATGGATAAATTAAGCCTGTGTTTTCAATGATTAGTGCGATATCATTTATGATATTTATCGTAAATTTAAGCAAAAATATCATAGAAAAGGACCAAGGCCGTATCCAGGGGGCTTATAACCCCCCCCCCGAAATGTTTTTCTGAATCGTAAAAACATAACAAAACGCAAACAAAAAACTTTTGACGAGTTTTGTAAAGTTTTATTTGACACCCTCCCCCCAAAAAAAATTCTCGATACGGCTCGATACATGCCGAAGAATTCTATTTTTGAAAGTCACTGTTTACATAAACTTTTTCGTACTTTCCGAGAGGGAAACTAACCTAAATCAAGAGCATATCAATGAGACTTTGATGAATACTATTCAATTAACTTTTAATTAAGAAGCTTAAGTCAGAAAATTGAATTTAAGCACGAACAAAAGAAAGCAAGACAAAAGGAAAGTTTTTTATTTTACAATTCACCTTTTTACCAACCCCATTGTTCCAGACTTCTTATTTCATCGTATTAAATAAACTAATCAACGGAATCGACTTTAAGTAGGCCTCTTTTTAAACAAAGAAAAGTAAAAGAAAAAACATTTATTGGCCGACATGCAATCAAAATTTGTGAGAAAATCAATAAATGAGAGTGTAAACGATCAAATTAGGGTCAGACCCGGCGGTCCGCCTCCCGCGGGCCGCCGGGGCAGGAAAAGCCGCCAGGTTCCCAATACTCTATATCTGATATATATAGATATATATATATATATATATAGTATATATATATATATATATATATATATATATATATATATATATATATATATATATATATATATATATATATATATATAGATATATATATATATATATATATATATATATTATATATATATATATATATATATATATATATATATATATAATATATATATATATATATATATATATATATATATATAATATATATATATATATATATATATATATATATATATATATATATATATAGATATATATATAGATATATATATATATATATATATATATATATATATATATATATATATAATATATATATAATATATATATATATATATATATATATATATGATATATATATATATATGTATATATATATATATATATATATATATATATATATATATATATATATATATATATATATATATATATATATATATATATATATATATATATATATTATAACCCATCAAAAATACAAAGCATGACGATGGAGTATAACAAAAAGAGAGAAAATGAAAAAAAAAAAAACACTACAAAAACAGGAGCAAATACGTGCAAATTAAAACTCAATAAACCTAACAATTCAGAAACTTAAGCCACTCCAAGGGTTGTAAACCTCTTTAAATGTATCATACTAATAAATAATACAATATAAAAAAAATAATAGTAATCCAGCAAAAAAAAACATAAATAAATAAAAAATAAAAAAAAAAAGAAACTAGCATTAAAACAAAAAATCCTTCCAAGGGTGGTTCGACGGATAACCCGTAAGCTTATACTTCATATGTATATTGCATATTGATATTGTATATTGCAGGATATGTATATTGCAGGATATGTATAATATTGCATATTATCTGCAGGATATGTATGTTGTCGTTTAGTACTTCTTCAGCAGAAACATTTCCTTAATTCCTTCAACCTTTTCTATAATCCCTGTTTCCTTAAAGCCTTAAAAATTCCTTAAACTTCCTAAATGTATTTTAAATGCTTTCACTTCTTTAACTTGAAAAAATCAAAAAATTATTAAGATTTTAAGGAATAAAGATCAGTATATGTAAATTAAACAGTCAATCCATATTGATTTGTTTGTTTGTTTTTTTTGTTTTTTCAGTAAAGTGCAAATTATGTTCTGGTCTTGAGAAGACATGGGGGTTGTTAGCCCTACTCATGCTAATTTCTCATCGTTTTGAGTTTGACTCGGTTATTTATTGTAATTTCTGTTCGTTTTGGGTTTCAGTTATTAGTTTATGGTTATTTGCAGTAATTTTATGTTTGGAAGATTATTTGACTTTATTTCCGCTCATTTTTGGTTTACTCTTTTTACTCTTTGAAAAACTCAATGAAAAAATTTAAGTTAATTTTTGCAAAAGTCAGAAAGTCAAATAAGCCTGTTTGTGTTCGTCATGTGGATATCTTTTTTAAGGCTTTATAACAATTAGAGGAGATGCCCTCTGGAAGATTATCAACATCGAGGAGAATTGACCAGTTACCTGTTTTTCCAGTTCAATGATATGATTCCTCATTTCTTCAACTTTGGAAAGATGTTCTGACCTTTTGGGTACTTCTGAACGAGCCATTTTCAGCTGAAAAAGCAATAACAAAAAGTTTAAGAAATTTCTACCCAAAGGAGATAATGGGCAAGGGTTTGTGACTTTTTTTTTAGACCCAAATGAGAATACTGAAATCAATAATAGTCTAGAGCAGTGGTTCACAACCGATTTTTGGCCATGCCCTACGCCCCCCCCCCCAAAAAAAAAAGAATTGAAAATAATTTTCAAATTTTGCTATCAAAATTTTGTGTATTCACCTGAAGGAAGCTCAAAAGGCCATTAACTTGGTACCTTTTTCGGGTCGTCCTCTTGGCATTTTTTATACTGATGAAAAACATGTTTAAATATAACGCCATTTATACAATGTATGAGGTCATTACAATACTATCATGCATCTTTTTTGCTAATTAAACGCATATGAATGCATTTTCGACGTAGCTCCTTAAATTAGGTATTCTTTTCTTAGACCACACTGCCGTTCTATGACGAACAAATAAAATTTTCAAATGGGGATAAATCCATTTATTTAGACAGTGAAAAAACAGATACAAAAGTCCAGATATTTGTATCACATATACAGCGACCGTCATCGGTACGAATACTTAAAATAATAAAATTGAAACTAGCATATTTACACACAACAAAATAAATAAGTTTTCGGGTCATTCACAAAATAATGAACTTCCGGATTATTACTTCCACTAGATTATTTTCAGATTTTTTTTTTTTCAAAAAAATTTTATTTGTTCATATGAATGTAACGTCCTTCACATTAAAAAAGAGTTGCTTTTTTTTTTACAACAGATTTGATTTGATTTAAATTAAGTTGTAATTGTTTGTTGGTTGGTGAGTGAAGAATATTAAGAATCTTAAAAAAAAACTTCGAGATTTTAAGAAAAATCTTTTCTTAGTAAAGATCTCAAGAATTTTTAAAGAAAAAGTATCTTGTAAAACCCGCTAAATCTCCAGTGATGACCAGGACCGCCCCTCCTTGAGATTTTTCCAAAGATATCTTAATTTCAGTCCTGAGCTTTGGAATTTAGGAATCTAAAGTAAAAGCAATCTTAATAAAAAACTTAGCAGTGGTGGTTCTGATCCCTCTTACGCCCGGGGAAAAATCTTGAGTAGTGACCTCCCCCTCCTCCTGTCTTCCACAAAATTTTCAGGTCAAATTTTAATAAAATTTGCAATTACTGACAAAATCATTTTCAGTTTATTAATTAATTAATAATTTATTTTTTAATTTATTGTTTAAATTATTTAATTATTTAAATTTAATTGTTTAAATTTTTTATTTTGTTATTTTTTTAATTTTTTATTTATTTGTTAGTTAATTAATTATTTTTATTTTTAAAGTGCACCCTCTACTTTATTTTAATTAAAAAAAAAGTAAAAAATTACAAAATTATTATAACCGTTATATTATTTATTTAAAATGTTGTACCCCTAAAATTTCTGTGCACGGGGCGAGTCCCACTCTGAAACCTCCTAAAACCGCCTCTGAACCTTAGATTTTGCTAAGTTTTACTTGAGCACTGAGGACGGCTTGGCAGAGGTCAGTGCAAAAATATCTGTGTATTTGTCTTTCGCTTTATTTTTTCCACTGGCTGAAAATCAGCCTCGTTTTATAGCTGTTTTTTAATTATATTTTTTATATTGTCAAAGGAAAATTTCTCTTCAGCTTGACTTTCTTTAACACTTAAATTAAAAACAGAATCGATATTATTCCCTTATTTTATTCTTACTGAACGGCATGAAAGAAGTAGCATGTAATTAGTCGTTCATATATGATTATGTTGATTGGTTTTCTTGATGCTGCATAATTGTGTAAGACAGAAGCTCTCAACTCTTTAAAGATCCTTAATTTTTAATGGGTTATCCAACATAGTCCTATTCCACCTGACTAAATATTCGACATAATCACCAAGATTCCTAACATTCTTACCAGTGATTGCTAGATATGTACCTGGAGATTGAGTACAAGTGCCCAGAGATCAAGTTCCGCCCCGACTAGGTAAATCGCAGAAAGGCTTGGGTAATTCGTGCTTATCAGCAACCACCCCATTCTGAACAACCACTTCAACTTCGGCTTTCGGACTTCGTCATCAGAAGTGGTCGCATAGAAAACAGTCGACTGAAAAGCTGCAACTTAAGTGGAAAATTGACAAAATAGAACCTCAAGGTGGTTTCCTCCAAAACATTCAAATTTCCTCCAGCATTTATCTAGAGGAAATCTAAGCTTTGCATAGCTTTGCTTATAAGCTTTGTATATAAAACTGCACAGCTTCCCATGCCTTAAATTTTACCCTGTTATTTCAGATATCTGTGATTGATCTGTGATTTCAGTTATATCATTGGTGTCTCCCTGAGACAGTAGTGGTATAGGCAATTAAGTTTTTAATCCAACTACTTTTCCACTATGCTTTCTCTCGCAATAGTCATTTCAATCCCTTCTCAGTCTATCTATCTGTTTAGTCTACGAGAGCTGCGTTATACCACCGAGCCTCAGATTTTATTCAGGTATATACTATCTTCAAATTCTTCGGAAAGGGTGTTCAGAGCCGTTCCTAGGGTTGGTGGCATCCAGGGGGGAATTTTTTACAGCGCCCCCTTGCGACTCAGATATAAGCAAAAAAAGCTGAATCAAAGTGGGCAATTCCTCGCCAGAGCACACCCCCTGGAACGGCTCTGGGTCTTTTGCAATGCTAATTTTGTTATAGACTGACTTAATGACGAAATTAATTGATCTTATTCTTCTTTTGTTTCCGCTATATTTGCAATAGAACTTTATCTTCACTATGGTGTGCCTCACAATAGCATTTTCATTTACTTCTCCCTGTAATCCCAATCTATCAGTTTATTCTACGGAGTTGTGTTAAACCACTGAGCTTCCGGTCTTCTTCAGATTACTCAGATAAAATCTTGTTCATGTTTTTTTTTAAGTCTCCCTCCCCTGAATAAAAGTACCTCCCCCAAAAAAAACAAAACTCCTGGATATGGCCTTGAGTAGCATACGTTGTTTTGCTCAATTACTTTTGGCAAATGAAAAAAAAAAATTAATTAAAGATTTGAATTTAGCGTAAGCGGCATTAATGTTAAAGTAGATTTAATTGAAAGGGGTATTTTGATACCGACTGGAGAGGAGGTGGGACAAAAAAAGGATTTAGCTATATTGCTCTCAGAGGGAGAATCAGTGGGGCATTATATGCCCAGTCATACTTTGATTCTCTCGATTACACTGTTAATCCTTAATTTGGCAAAAAAAAAGCTTATCATTAGCTTTTTGACAATTATCTCTAAGTGTGAAAATCGCAAATACGACCTCTGGGCGTCGAAAAGACAATATTATGCCACAATATTTCGCGAAATACTACTACGACTACTACTAACAACTCACAGCAGCACCAACCTGCCTGAGCTAATACAGCTATGCACGCTCCTCCTCCTCCGTACCAATCAATCCAAAGCCTCCCTCTTTACACCCTCACAAGAAGCACGGGAAATAAGAGTTACTAAAAGCAAAATGTTTTTTGGTACTTGTATGATCTACGCCCTACCTAATATTCTTCTAATATGTTTTTCTGACGCTCAATCCTAATGAAATATACCTAACTATGATAAAATCAAAATACTTTAGAAACAAATTTGGGCTTTATATTTGCATATAAAGGGGGGGGGGTAAAGTATAGCGGGTATGCATGCCTAATCTGTTACGTACGATTATTCTGCATATTATGTAGTAACAATTGTTTTCTAACTTTACAGTTTACAATACTTTACCCACCCATCCACCCCCCACCGTAATGTACAAATACATACGCCAAATATATCTTTTCCATCCATTCTATCATTGTCTTGTCACACACTAAGCTGAAAGAAATTAACAAAAAAAAACGGTTCTGCAATGCGTTAATGATTGGACAACTAGAGCGGTAGGGCGTAGATCATACAAGTATCTGTATTTTTATATAAAAAAAAAAAAAAAACAAATCTTGGCTGTGAATCCCTTATTGTTCTTCCTTTTACTCGAAGTTGAGACATGCTTAAACATTTTCCAAGGAAGTAGTAAGAGCTGGTTTATTCGAAAGAAGAAAGTGGAGAAAGAAATTAAAGCTAATTTATAATATAAACATTTTAAAGGCTCAAAATAAATTAACCAAGAACAGCTTTTCCCTGACAATCAAAATAAAAGAAGAGAGCCCTCTGAATTTACCTAAGTATTTGTTAAAGCGATAAGCTATGTGTAACTATAAATAAAAAAAAATATTTTCATTTGTGCCAAGGGCGTTTCAACTTCTCATAGATTTTTATAAATCTATATTATAACATTTATATTGAAGATTTTCATTTGTACCAAGGGCGGTTCAACTTTGCATATAGATTTTTGTATGTAGATATTCCTACAAACGTTTTTTTTTTTTTTTTGATTTGGTAATCCCTTATAGCCAGAGATACACATAGATTCAACCCTCAGGAGAGATTAGAAGATTTTCCTTTGAGGGGGAACGGCGAAATACACAAAAGTGTATTTTTGTTACTTTTTTTACATGGAACAGGTCTGTTGGCAAAATATGGGGGAGGGGGGCTTCGACAATCGCAATGTGCAGTGAAAATAGCTTTGCAGCATATAACCCTCGAGCCAAATGTGAGAATAACATTGCAGTTGGAAAACCGGTGAAACCGCCAAATTTAAAAAACCGTTATTTTTAGATTGTCAGTCTTATTAATAGAATACACAAGAATAATGTTTGATGTTATTCATACGAAAAAAAAAACAAAGACATAAATATGCATGTAATAACTCAAAGGCTAATATTTGATCAGTTTAAGGGCCTGTTTCACAAAGTTCTTCAAATAAACGGCTAGGTAAATTAAACAAAAGAAAGACTCACAGATGGTCTGTTTTTAATACATTTAGTTCGCATAATTTTTAATTATTCGCTTCTTTTTTTTACGATGTTATTTTTCTTTTGCACCGAGGAGGGCTTGCTGAGAAGCAATTTTTTTCGACTTGTCAAATAGCCCTAAAGCCCCGCAATCCATTTGGTAAAATAAATATTCAGATTTGTTCTTGTGTTTGGTTAAGGTCCTTGCAGAGAGGGTAGATTAATGAGAATACATTTAGTCAATTCCTACTCAAAACAAATGTTGTGAAATAAGTGTAAAAATAAAAAAAAAGATAATAAAAAGCACCCTAAAGCCCTAAACAATACATATTAAAATAGCCGTAAATAATTTAAATAATAAAATAGCCCTAATATAGCCCTAATAGCCGTTAAATAGGTAAAATAGCCTTGAAGCCTCGGCAAACATTTGGTGAAATAAATGTTTGGATATGTTCTTGTGTTTGGTTGGGTTCTTTAGCATAGATGGCAAATCGATGAGAATAAATTTTGTCAATATCATTTAAAACAAATGTCACTAAATAAGTATAAAAAATCAATAAAAAACAAAAAAATGCCCTAAATGATAAAGCCTAAATAATAAATAATAAAATAGCCCTCGATAATTATAATAGTAAAATAGCCCTAAAGAATTTAAATAATAAAATAGCCCTAACGCCCTAATATTGCCCTAATAGCCGATGAACGTATAAATAAGATTCAATCAAGTGCTTCGGCAATAAATCCCTAAGAACCCTAAGATGATTTCGGCCTATTAATTGGAAATCCAAACCAACCTGATAAACTCCCCCCTCGATTGGAGGTACTACAACAATTTGAAAAAGAATACTTTAAATGAAGATGCCGGTCTGTAACTATCCTGTTCATAATAGCGTGGCCCTAGACTTATTTTGAGCTATTTGAGTTAGTCTAAAATTAAATGTAATTTGTTAAATATTTTCCCAGCTTTATACAGCCTTCGTACGAGCCAAGTTATTGGTTCTGAAAAAAAGAAAAGATGAAGTTTTTCGGAACGTCCTCTCATTTTTATTGATTTGAGGGGGAGGAGGGCTTCTTTTGCACAAAAACTGCCCAAATTTTGCGCAAACACTTAGTTCGAGGTGTTCATGAGGTTAATCTTTTTGCTAAAATTTAATTTAAATGAAAAGATTAATATAGGCACGAAATAACAACCTTTGTGAACGAATAGGTCTACCCCAGGACCAACCGGATATCAAAGGTACCAACTTAATGCACCTCAACGGTGAAAAAAGTACACCAACAAATTGTCTCAAAATTTAAATCAAAATATCAAGCAGCAAGAAGTTCTGTTTCTAAAGGGAAATATGATGTAACAACCAAGGGTGTAACCAGGATTTTTGTTAAGGGGGGGGGGGGGGTAATTTTTCAGGAGAGGGGGGTTACAAAAATAAACTTTAAAAAACATATCAAAAATTTGTTTGCATGCATTTATATTACGTGTTTATGAGTCGTCCAAAAATTTCGGCAAAAATTAAAAAAAAAAGTTTAAAGTAAATAATTTAAAGTTAAATCTTTTTGACTGCAGTAAGTAGTCAGCGCTCTTCGAATAAAGGAAAAGAGAATTCACCCTTCTTGTGCCCCGGAGTTCATTCTCATCGTAAAGTCGCTGTTTTACTTCAAAAGAATTTTATTTCAATCTCCAAATTTTGTATGGTTTAATTTCAAGTTTTAAAAGTTACCAAAGGAATGATGTTCTTTGAACAGGTCAGAAAAACGTTCCGAGGTTAACTACAGAATCATTTCGTACAAGGTGGAAACATTCAGTCGTTAACAAAGGCCAATTATAAGTTGTTATTGGAGTATACAATATTGCTATAACTGCAACTACCAAATCATTAGAGCATCAAGCATGCCGAGGTCAACCCAGGTGTGCATAACCCACTCAAGGTCTAGTGCAATACTCAGGGTTCCCAACTTTTTGATACATAAATGTGACCTTTGAGCATCCAAAAATGTGTCATTTTTAGCTAAAATATGTCTATCTTGAAATCTCAAAAGCTAGAGGTTTTTTTTCCAGTTGTATTATTGACCAAAAACACTTTCTATACCGCTTTAAAAGCGTCCAGTTAACATCAAATGTAAGGAAAACGAACTTGTATAAATATTTAAATCCCTTATTTTGGAGAAAATGCTTACCTGCGATATCTCTGGGCAAAACCTGGATGCTAAAAAAAACGAGAGAAATCCCTACTTTGGCGAAAAGTAACATTTTTTTCTGAACAAAAATATGTATCCAGTTGGGAAATGTTTCGTTTTATGTCGTAAATTTACAAAATGTGTCCCTATTTTACCATTTTATATCCCAAATTTCTAAAATGTGTCACTTTTCTGAACTTTTATGTCATTGTGTTCCGGCAAATGGGAATGTGCCCTTTTGACATAAAACGTGTCCAGATGGCAACCCGAGCAATATTGTGTTATTTACTATGCTGCAATTACCACGAAAACCGAAGGTCAACCTTTTAACACTGTTCAGAGCAATGGTTTCGATTAGACAGACTTTTGAAAGGTCTGCTTGCCTTCGGGAAACTGTTTGATGGAGAAATGAGCTTATGGCAAGTATGAAGATCCGCAACCATCTCACAAAACCAAATCATCTCCTGCCTTTTATACCCAGCTCACCATCATCGGGATATTTTTGTCGGGGCTATGTATTACAATTCTCGTCATGGAATAAAAACTTTTCTGAGCATTAATAAGTCCACAACCAGATATGCACGGTTTATATTTGCTTGGGTACGGAATCACAGTTGCGTGCCATCTGTTACGCTCCGTGAACCATAAATGAAAATTCAATAGAATGTGACAAATACATTTTTCACATAATTTTTTTGGCTGCATGATGACATAAATGCAAATAAAATTAAATCGCTTAAGGCGATAGCGCTTACATGAAGTAATCTTTGTTTAGCTTGACCTCTGCTAACTGAAAGCTCTTTTTGAGAATTTCTATGAAAGAAATCGATGTTTGGTGAAAATGAAATGAATATTTAGCTTCCCATTTCTGTGTTCCGGTCTCTTTTAAATGCTGTTCCTAACAGAAAAACTGATTTATTTCATTTTATTTACATTCATTTCATTTTCTTTCATTTCTCAGATTCCAGGTATATGGAGTAAGTCAGTTGAGGGATTTACGAAGCAATGCAGGCTCCAACTTGACTATACGAATGTAATCTTAAATAAATTATAAAGGAGAGGTTTCCAAAAGTGCTCAACGGCTCACTTATTTTGATATTTAATAGACGAAAACAATAAGAATTCCAAATAGGGATAAGTCCTTTTATTAGACAGTGAAACGAAATATAAAACAAAGACTCTAAATATTTCGATGACACAGTCGGTCATCATTATCAGTAGAGTTACTAACTTATCAAAATTAAAACAAGCTGCTTTTATACTAAACAAAATAATCACTTCCGGGTCAAAGCAAGTTACCGGTCCATTGACTTAAAAAGTTCACTAACTGTTCTTGAATTTTTTAATACTGCGTTGAGTAAAGGTGGTACAAGTTTCTTCGAAATTGCATGAAGTCTCTACTCATGATGATGACCGACTGTGTCATCGAAATATTTAGAGTCTTTGTTTTATATTTTTGTTTCACTGTCTAATAGAAGGCCCTATCCCTATTTGGAATTCTTATTGTTTTCGTCAAAGAAAAGGCAGTGTGGTCATGGAGAATAATAGTAAAGATATTTAATAGATTTATAAATAATGAAATTACTAATTAAAATTAGAGAAATATCCGGTACTCTGGTATCCGGTACGACTTTTTTCCAAAAGTAGAAGAGTACAATAGTGCACTTTCTTTTAAATTAACATTATTTTTAAATTAACCTTATTTTTAAATAAGCGCATGTTTTAAAATTAACGTTTTAAGTTGCATACTTCAAAACGCAAACATCACCTTTCAGAATATTTTTACATCGATGTCAAAACTTGAAGCAATTAAAAAAAAAGTAAAGATAATAGTCAATCTCTGGGTATACCTATTGTCATCAAGCTTTAGCAAAATTAGCATTAGCATAAAAAGCTGACGAAAAAATTCATCGTATTAATATGGTAGGGAGGTCAGGGGGAAGAGATTGAATTTTCGAAATTTTGAGACGTAGATTTTACTTAAATGTAAATAATATTGGAAAGTTCGTCCGGGTAATTATGAGGTATCGTGATGATTTACTTAAATAATCAGTTTTAGGGTATTTTATGTTTTGTTGCTGTTTTTTTTTCGCTTGTTTTGTGTATGTCACCATGGCCCAATTGGTCTTTCTTCTGTTTAAATCTATCAATCTATACATATATTTATCTATGGATCAATAAAAACTGCATTTTTTCCTTGAATGAGACGTAAAAGAGGCTGCGATAAATTATATCATGTTCAAAAGCTCTAAAAAGCTTTACTTTATGCTTTCTTTTATGCTGTCTAGGGTTGAGAAAGTTGAAAACCAATCATACTATACATTATTGAGTAACACAGGTAAGGGTACACCTATAGCAAGGGTAACACAGTGAACAGCAAGGGTGGCAGCAACCCCCCTGACAAAAGGAGTATGTACTGCCTCTGTTAGTTATAATACATGTCGTAATTAATAATGTCTGAAAGTAGGAAAATACCCCTGCCCGATTTTATGTGGAATAGGGCTTATGTCATAATTATCGAAAATATAATGGTGTTTACCAAATGACCATACATGCTGAATCTGAATGTGAAAAAGCAAGAAGGAATTTTGGCCCAATAAGTGATCCGGCCCGATTTTTTTGGGAAAAAAAATATCCAAATTTGAAATTAAATCCCACACCGCATCGCGGGGATTATCTATGTTGACCGCGACACTATTATAGACAACAGCGTTGACAAAAGTCAACAGCGCTTCTGGCTGGTTCATATTCAACGATTGACATCGAATCAGGTACTAAAAATCACCTTCAAAAAGGTTCATGATACGCGCATTACAAGGCTGACCTCGAAAGAGATAGACTGATAGGTTTCAGAGCTACATCCTCCAGTGCTCCACAAGCACCATATCTATTCAGAATATCACCACCATACACAGGGGATTACCTGAAGAGAAGAGAAGAGAAGAAGCCCCAATACAGGCACAAAGGCTGGACGGGACTTAATCAATAACGAATGTAATATGACCTTGAATTCCGACCACAATTGGATAACGATTAGAGCTTGAATTTTATTTATTTAGGACTATTCACATTGAATTTAAGCACTAGTAGCAAATCAATGCGGAAAAAAGGTCACTCGTTAAACATGTTAGGTTATCACTCGTTAAACATGTTAGGTTATCACTCGTTAAACATGTTAGGTTATCACTCGTTAAACATGTTAGGTTATCACTCGTTAAACATGTTAGGTTATCACTCGTTAAACATGTTAGGTTATCATGTTAGGTTATCACTCGTTAAACATGTTAGGTTATCACTCGTTAAACATGTTAGGTTATCACTCGTTAAACATGTTAGGTTATCACTCGTTAAACATGTTAGGTTATCTTTCGTTAAACATGTTAGGTTATCACTCGTTAAACATGTTAGTTATCACTCGTTAAACATGTTAGGTTATCACTCGTTAAACATGTTAGGTTATCACTCGTTAAACATGTTAGGTTATCACTCGTTAAACATGTTAGGTTATCACTCGTTAAACATGTTAGGTTATCACTCGTTAAACATGTTAGGTTATCACTCGTTAAACATGTTAGGTTATCACTCGTTAAACATGTTAGGTTATCACTCGTTAAACATGTTAGGTTATCACTCGTTAAACATGTTAGGAAAAACAGTTGTCATGTTAGGAAAAACAATGTCAGTAAGAAACATTCAGTTCAGTTATTCAAAAATTGTAGTAAACCGTGGAAAATATAACAGAAGAGCTCTTGGGAGCTTATTCTCGACTTTATCTGATCATTCTGTGCTTTATTTTTCGGGTGTTCATTCTGTTCTTAAACTAAAGGATTTAAATAAGATTAAAGTTACATATTTCAAATTTTGCAAATTTCTTCTTTCTCTGCCGCCATGGACTAGAAATCGGTATCTAGTTCAAAATTTCTATGTTACGGATGTAACTCAAAAGCTCGGTGACCTACACAAAAAGCTTTCTGCAGATGCATTTTGTAATATTGGCCCTGACCACGGTCTTTTACAGTTCTTTTCTTAGTTTAATTTAATTGCTAGTGTTTGTTGAGTTCTTTTTTGTTTTTCTTTTTTATTATTATGTTTATATTCCACTTGTTATCTTGTAGTTGTGGGTAATAATTGATTGATTGATTGATTGAGTTCATAACAGTGTTGTATTGTGTTTGTTGTTTTTAACGAACCATTTGTTTTCAATAGATTTAAGCAACTCTTCATATATTTAATGTACCTTTGAAAAAAAAAAAAAATATTGGAAAACCCATTTGGCAGGATGCCGGTATCAGACATTCCAAACATTTTCATATATAATCAAGAGAGGTATTTAGGATTACTAGTCTATGCTGGGGTGGACAAGGTCAGTGATTTCCGAGGATCCTATACGTTGAGACAGATATCCCAGTCCGATGCCAAAATGTCGGAGCTGTCGGAAACATCAGTTTAAGTTTCTATTAAAAAAAGTTAATTACCTAATGCAGTTTCAGGATAGCTTTACAAGTTTGGTTTGGCAGTCACTTTTGGCAATTTGCGCCAAAACTACGAAAAACCTAGGAATACACTAATAATCTATAAATATAGTTGGGTAGCACAAAGTGAGGTTGCTGAGTCAGTAAAAAAACAGCAAATGTGAATGAGAGAGGAGGGGAATCTAGAGGTCTCTCCCTACCGGTATCTAAACCTCGTACCAAATTGTCTAGGAATAGAACAGATCTGTTTGTTCACACTTTATTTAAGAAATATTATTTTCGTTTTTTAGCGTTTAGATAGACAATTTTTAACGATCAAAATACTTTTGCTGTAACGGGAAAACGCAAAATATAAAACTGGACCGGAAACACGTAAAAAGGCAGTTTCGGTAAAAATCAGTCATGCGATGTGCACATACAACACTGGTGATATAATGGCTTTATCAACACATTTCCCGCAGAAGAATGTTGGGACCCCTTAAACAGGAATAAATTTCCGAGAAATTAGAACTATATAGAAGGTTAAATAAAAGTAGAGAGGAATATCAGCTGTGATAAGGCGTTATTGGCCAAGCTAGTTGGAGGGGGAGGACTTAATTTTTATAAATTAGCGTACTTAATTCTTGGTAAATGCTCCCTTCTGTGGATTTCTGAATTAAAATCCAGGTAATAGGATTTCAATGTATTTGGTTTCTAAATTACAAAACCATAGTATACATACTGGCCAAAAAGTATACTGGCAACATCGGCTTTGGCGACTCTTTTGCTAGCAAAACACCCGCACATATTTAAATACATTTTTGGCGGAATTGTAGGCAATAGCCTTTAGCCATTCTTACGGTTTTAAATTTATTCCGCAAAATTTCTACATTTCTAGATTGATTAGTGCAGCTGATTTTATAGTGAATACACGCACAGACTCATTTGATTTTTTTTTAAGTAACATATATTATACGTAGCTTAAGGGTAGGACATAGTGAGTTCAAAAGAACAATTTTCTTCGTAATAATAGCATGCATGACTTGGTATTCTCATATAAAAACTATTGCAATGTGACAGTGTCGGTTTTCTAGTGGGTGCACAGCAGTATAGGCGTTAATACGATTGTACCGGTTCTTCATCCGCACCTTTTTTTATACTTTTTTTTCTTTTTTTTTAACAGTAACACTGGGTTTATTTAAAAAAAATATATACATCATCGATTCCCTGAAGCATGCTTGTGCGGGAGAAAACCCTCCTGGTAAATCAAAAAAAAAAAAAAAAAAAAAAAAATCACTGTGATTAAAGATTCGAACCTATTATTATGAAAATACAGCAGGAAACTAAAATAACTTTAAGTATCCGAGCCTGAATTTCGGGGGCAAAACACCCATGTCATCTACAAAAAAACAGTACAGTTGCTGAATCTATTCACGCAGTTAGTGACAGCGAACTGTAATTAAGGAGCAACTCAGCACAATAATATCGGAAACTCTAGAGAAAGAATTCTGATAACAATTAATACATAAAAAAATTGGTTTTTTATGCAGATTCCAAATATATAAAATGTAGTAAGCTTAATTGTACCCATCAAAGGGACTGGGCCTAAAAGATTTGGGGGGGGGGATAAACCCAAAAAGTCAAGTGATCTTATTGCGAATCACCCCTTCATATTGAGCATATCAGAGAACCCTAATGTACACGTTTCAAGCTTCTATCTACAGAAATGTGGATTGTTGCGTTTTTTTTTTTCAGAATACTCATTAATTATTTATTTATTTTTTCATAACTCCATAGAAGAAACAACAGAGAGCACAAATTTTAATTCAATATTTCTTATTTGCTGCTAAACGTTAAGTTAGTGTGTTTTAGAATAGTCTCTGAAGAATCCTTAATACACGCTGGAAAGCTTGAGTCTCAAATTCTGAGATCCGAAAAATGACCAACCAGTCTCTTGTGATAAATATCATACGCCAACATCGATGGCAATATCTTAGCCATGTTTTGAGAAGGGGGACCTTAAAACTCCTAAGGAATTCTTCCAGTGGCAACAAGCCACTGTGGCAATAGCATAGAGTGACAGTAGCATCGAGAAGGAAGATTCGTCTCAAGAACACACTGCGCCGCACTTACCAGTCAGATCTCCGCTCTACTAACACTTGGCTACTGATCAAGGGGAAAATATTTGTACGCACTCGACTACTAGCGTAGTAGCCGGTTTTTATAGATTGTGAACTCACCCCATGTACTTGAGGCTTTACTGTTTGAATTTTTACGAACCGAAGGCGATGTCAAAATTAATTAATCAGTTTTGCCTCTTTATTCCCATGGTTCAGCTTGGCAATACCGACAAAAATACGACACTCCCCTACAACCTCAAAATTTATAAACATCTTATGAAATGAGATCTACCGGGTCTGACCCCCCCCCCGAAATTTTTGTCCGACTCGTAAAAATAATAACAAAAATGCACACAAACAAATTATTAGTTTGTGATAACTAATCAACGATAATGATATCATTAAAGATATCCTTAATAACTGCTTGATTAATTTGGTTACTCTGAATTGTTTAGAATCGTTCAAAGGGGGCGGGGCAGCTACTCCGGGCACCGTGGCTTGGAGGTTGTCCTCTTTGAGCAATTGTTAGAAACAAATTTATTGGGTTCTCGCTGGGATGAATGTCTTCATTGGCAAATGCAAAGAACATTATTTCAAAAGCCCTGAGGTCATATACACAAAAAGTATATACAAAATAGGTAAATCGCCAACGAAACAAAATACAAATCACGCAAAAGCGGAATATGATTAGACATAATATGGGTCCAAAAGTCAAAACCCTTTCATTTTGATGTCCTTTGTACTACAAGACTCATTGTAATCGATTCTTTTCCGAAGCAATTTAACATACGAATACCCAGTTCCTAGTTTAATAACCTGAACATAGTTTTCTTCATTACTCAACATTTAATTGTATTTATAATCTGATAAACAAATAAATTATTATTATTTAAATAAATAATAATAATTTAAAATAATAAAATAAACTATTATTATTATTATTGTCATGCAAAAAGAAGGCACCATTCAATGACACTTGTAACCAAGCCTTCGAATTTTTTATTTAAAAAAAACTATTGATGTTTAGTTTTCTATTTTTAAAAAACTATTTTATTTTATTTAGTATTATAGAAAAGACTTTTAACTAACTGGGGAAGTCGATACAATACATGAATTAAACATTTGACAACTCACTACAGCACCAAGTCACCTGGGGCCAACAAGGTTACGGATGCTCCCCTCCACCCAAATCTATTCAAAGCCTCCGTCTTTACAACCTCCCAAAAAGTTCTCAGTACCCTTAATTATTTCCTTACAACACCCTCCCATCCCACTCAGGGACGACATGCTTTTCTTTTATATTCCTGTCTTAACTTTTTTTAAATTTTGAATTTTGGCTTAAAGTATTAAGCAGTACCATCTGCAATCCTTTAAACCATCTGCCAGATGGTTTATAGGATTTGAGCCGAACTGTAAGATAAACATGACCTTTTTTTAAGGCTAAAATTAGTTCCATACAGTCCTTCAAGTCTCACAAATAGATAAAGAATAGAGTTAGGAGGTCGAAAGTATCTCCCACCATCCACATCTTAATTTGTGCTTCAGGTCAATCCACAGCAGTTTCACTCACGCAATATACAAATCACAAGAATGGTTACTCTCGTGATTTGTATATTGCGTATATTCCAACCTCGTGGGGAGAGGTTGGAAGTACCTCCAACCATCCACATCTTAATTTGTGCTTCAGGTCAATCCACAGCAGTTTCATTCACGCAATATACAAATCACGAGAATGGTTAAAGGATTTTTTTTCTTTGTTGAAAGAAGCGGAAAGCCCCCTTTTTTAATTTCCCCATTGTTTGTTTAATGGATTTGGGCCATATACACCCAAAGGCTCACACAGGCTTACTGTAGATTGTCAATAAAAAAAAAAGGTAAGCAAACAGTGATTATTTATTTTAAGTGCTGACCAGTGGCTCTTCACTAACCGGGAGAGTGGATACCCAAAATTGTTTACTATATAGAGCCGTTCAAAGGGGCAGGGCGGCCGGGGCAGCTGTTCCGGGCACCGTGGCTGATGGGCGCCGCGGCTGGGAGGTTGCCCGATTTGAGCAAATTTTTCACTTTGATTCAGATTTTTTTGCTTATATTGAGTTGGGAGGGGAGCGCTGTATTTAGTTTTTTCTCAGGCACCACCAACTCTAGGAACGGCTCTGTTTTCATCACTTGAGCATAAAACCAACATATGAACACAGTCATGAGTGCTCCAATATAAACCGACACTAATTTGTAAATGAGCATATACGTAAAGCAGCATGTGAGCACAGAGTCTCGAATTTGACCACAAAGTCCATAAAAAAAAGTAGCAGGGGGAATTTAAAAGAAGTATCTTTGTTTTTATAAAGAAAGAAAAAATTAGACAAACCAAGAGAGACCAAGAGAGAGGTTTCTTGTAGATTTATTTTTTTAATAGATTATGTCCCCTTTTTTGAAACGCAAAGCACTACTTCATGTTTAATGAGTCGAATCTGATAATTAATGAAAAATTTATAATTTGAAATAAAGCGGTCAAACCTTTCTCTTTACATAAGACAAAAAAGTCTCTTTAAAAAAATAAGAAGATTAGCTAGACAAACCAAAATAAATCGAAATTTCTTATGAATAAATTTTTATAACAGGCTATATTATGTCCCCTTTTTTGAAATGCAAAGAACCACAACATTTTACAAGTCAAATCCGATATATTCTTATAATTAGAGAAAGAGATACAATTTGAAATAAAGCTTTCTCTTTGCTTCTCTTTATAGATAAATCACTTTTATTGGGCACTGTCACTATACCTATTTGTTATCTAGTTCATTCTTATGGTCCAAATAGGCGGACAATAAGGACAACAAATTTTCTCTCATTCTTTGCCAATCCCCCACTCTAACTTAATTGATGAAATAAATAAGAGAGGGGGGACAAGAGAGAAAACTAGAAAAAAGCTGAGTAAGATACTGGGTACTTGTGACGAAAGAATAAGAAACTTGACAAAATAGAGGAGTAGCCTACCTTTTATTGAAGATCATGTTTGCAAAAAAAAAAAAAAAAAAAAAAAAAAAAAAAAAAAAAAAATAAAAATCTCATTTAACAAAAAAACAAATAAAACATTATTTTGGAAGTTTTCCAAAATAATGTGAGAGGAGGGGTGGGAGAAAAGGGGTAAAAAAGAAGGTAAATGGGCGGAAAACACTTATTCATAACATAACATTATGTGAGAGGGGTCAGGTTTTGGACCCCTTTGGCTTTGGTAGAACGAAGAAGTTATGAGCCAAAATCCCTTTTTACTGAAACTGAACAACATTTTACAATTGCCCTGCTTCAACTAGATCCCGGCTACGATATTAGCCTGTAAGATATTACAGTATTACGGGATTAGCCTGTATTAGTTTTTGAGTAAAAGCCAAGAAAAAAAGAATGGAGGCAAAATTTCTCGTTCAAATTTCGCCGTTAACCCTATATTTTAATATGAAATTTTTCGAATGGAATAAATAGCGAAAACAAGCAAGAATGTGACCTCTAGCGTCTTTTCAATCTCTGTGAAGTGAACGCCAAAATTCCCACAGCAACTTGTTGACAGCAGTTTTGCAGTTTGTTATATATTAATAGTATCGGCATAATATTGCCGATATTTCCGGATTTAAATTCGAACGTCTTTAGAAGAAATGAAGATCACTTAGGCCAACTTCCTGATTATGCCAATGGAATAACTTGATTAAGTTACAACATAACTTTATTAAGTTTATAACTTTATGTACTTATTATTTGTACATAATATACTCGAAATATTCGATTGAAATAAATTTAATCCGCAGAATTTTTGATAGTATTATTGTTATACGATTACATGCAAAAACCATTTGAAAAAAAAACTAATTTAATTACAGATTTTCATCGATTTTAAGATATTTTATAATTATTTTTCCTCTTTTTTTTAATAAAAAAAATGTTCCGTTCTTCAACCTGTTGAATTACTGCCAGAATTATCACAGCAAGAATTGTTGCCTCATACATGCCGTCACTTGGCAAGTGTTGGTTGTTTTGTTTTTTCTTCTCAGAACGTGTTTTGGCAAAAAATGGTAAAAGCATTCAACAATAGGTCAGCACCAAATCAAGTTTGAACGTTAGGAATTGCGGATGGACTTCTCTCCCTTTTCGTATTTTTTCGCATTAGATTGCTTAACATTAATTGTCACGGCATTTGTCTTAGCATGTATTTTTATCAAGGCCGTATTCAGAGGAGGGCTTAGGGGTTTGACCCCCAACCCAAAAAAAATATTTGTCCGACTCGTAAAAACGTAATAAAATGCATAAAAATGCGTGATGCGTTCGTAAATTTTTGTGCCCCCCCCCCCCCCAAATCAAAATTACCTCCCTCCGAACGAAAATCCTGGAATTCCTGGATACAGCCTGATTATTATACATTCATTTTTTCCTTCATCTTAATATAACTCATAATCATACATCTTTTTCATCAGTATTCATCTGACAGCATCATTTTTATTTTTTTTTTCATTTCAATATACATTCATGTTTTTATTTCATTTTTCACTGATTTTACATTTTTTTTTTTTTTTTTTTTTTTTTTTTTTTAATTTATTCACGGTTTTTCCCTCTCGAGTTCAAAACAATCTATGAAAATAAGGAATTCCTTATGTTCACGATAAGATCAAGAATATATTATTTACTTTAAATCAGTCTTTTTTTCATTGCGTATATTTAAGCCTTTCACGAGCCATTCAGACCAAGTCCACGTTTTTCAGTTCCTTCCACCTAAATTCGTCTACTTTTTAAATTTCAATTTTTTTTTTTCACAACATGTTCTTGGGAAAAATAGTTAAGTCATTCACCACTTGTCCGACGCCATATTTTCCAAAATGCATACCATACAGGGTTTGAGACAGGGTACGACAGTGTTGCAATGACTCGGTTGAGACGAAGTCTTTTAGAGAAAAATCAAGAATGGAAAACGGATTTTTGGCGAAAAGTGCGAGTGGTCGAAAAAGCGTGGAATATAGAGATGCCTATAGCCATTATTAAAGTGCCTTTAAAGAGCCAGTCAGACAATGTCTACTACCAAAAGCCTTTAAAGTTTCAGTGTCAAAGTTCTTGATTGGTTTTTAACACTTTTCATGACAATAGTAAATATTAGAACAAGTGATCAATGGCAGAAAATGACGAAAACTTTTTTTTAAGAAAATAAAAGTAGTTTTCCAAAAAATCTAGAGGGAGAAATCTATTTTTTCTCTTGATTTTCTGGAACCTTTCCACGGTTCTCTCTTATTTACCTAATAATTATCCACATTCTTAACAAAAAAAAATAAGAAAATCAGAAAAATCGGGGTCAAAATCAAGGATAATCGCAATTCAGGTATTGTGATTTGTGATGTGCTATTTATAAATCTTTGAAGAGAAGTGGTTGTTGTATCTCAGCCAAACTTTGTTTTTAATGACAAAATTCACGGCACCAGCTTATTAAAAACTTATGCCTGGTATCCAAGCTTATGCCTTTGTGCCAAGCTTTGGCACAAGCTTTGGCAAAACTTATGCCTGGTTAAAAACTTATGCCTTTGTGCCAAGCTTTGTCAAATATTATAATGATCTTTAGTGTTTTTATTGTTTAGTTTATTTTTATCCTGACGAAGTTTTACCGGATAATTTTATTCTCAATCTCAAGTGTTTTTATCCTGACGAAGTTTTATTAGACAACTTTATTTTGTTAATTATTTATTTTGTTAATTTACTTTATTTTGTGACCAAGAGACATCATATTTGGGCTTTGCCCACGAGAGCTATGTCTTGTTTTTTAATTAAATGAATTTGAATTTGAAATTAGTCTACCTAGAACTACCTAGAACTAGTCTACCTACGTTTTCGCCCAAGAACTTCCTTTTTTATAAATATATTTAAGCACCGTTCTAGTGTCTGCTTTTCTAGGCGTCAGTGTCTAAGTAATGCAATCATTTTCGATCATTTAAGCAATGCAATCATTTCTATTCTGCCACTTTTCAGTTTGTGCATCAGACCTGTCATGGAATATGCATGTTCTCTCTTCGCTGGTGCACCAAAAAGCCACATCACTCCACTCCAACATATTCAAAATAGAGCAGTGCGTGCAGCAACCTCTGGCAACAACAAAACATCAGTCTTCTCCCTGATGATTCTATTCTGCCACTTTTCACTTCGTGCATCAGACCTGTCATGGAATATGCATGCCCACTCTTCGCTGATGCACCAAAAAGCCACATCGCTCCACTCCAACCTATCATAGGCAGCACAATCGCGCTACCTAGGTAAAGAACGATGTTGGCACAATGTATTATTTATTTTTTTGCTTTTTGTTTTTTTTTCATACCAGGGCACTTCATATCGGAGCAGTTGTCGTAGAAACTTTGAAAAGGGCTCATTCGATTGGAAATTGGAGTAGCTAGTGCCCTTCTTAATAGTCGAAAGTGATTGGAGGGCAACTAGAACCCCCCTCCGCCACGCCCATCCTTCCCTAAACACATCCAATCAAAATTTTAAGATAGTCATTTTGTTCAGCGTAGTTGATTTCCAGATAGAAAATATGTTTTTGAGGACACTCCACCACAGCCCTCAGGGCAAGTGTTGTAAGTTATGCCCTAGGGGCATATAAGGTTTTTATAAAAGGAGTTGTCGTAGAAACTTCAAAAAAGGCTCATTCGATTGGAAATTCAAAGGACTAGTGCCCTTTTTAATAGTCGAAAGTGATTGGAGGGCACCTAAACCCCCCTTCCACGCCCACCATTTCCCGAAACACATCCAATCAAAATTTTCAGATAGCCATTTTGTTCAGCGTAGTTGATTTCCAGATATAAATTATCATTTTGAGGAGGACACTCCCCCACAGCCCTCAGGGCAAGTGTTGTAAGTTATGCCCTAGGGGCATATAAGGTTTTTATAAAAGGAGTTGTCGTAGAAACTTCAAAAAAGGCTCATTCGATTGGAAATTTAAGGGACTAGTGCCCTTTTTAATAGCCGAAAGTTATTGGAGGGCAACTAACCCCCCTCTCACGCCCACCTTTTCCCCAAACACATCCAATCCAAATTTTGAGATAGCCATTTTATTCAACGTAGTTTCAAGTTCTGGAAATTAGGTCTTTGAGGATGACCCCCCCCCCAAAAGCCCTCAGGGCAAGGTTGTAAGTAATGCCCTTGGGGCATATAAGGTTTTTATAGAACGACTTGTCTTAGAAACTTCAAAAAGGGCTCATTCGATTGGAAATTGAAATGGCTAGTGCCCTTTTTAATAGTTGAAAGTGATTGGAAGGCAACTAACACCCCTTCCAGGCCCACCATTTCCCCAAACACATCAATAAAAATTTTGAGATAGCCATTTTGTCCCACGCAGTTCAAAATTCAGGAAATTATGAGGGGTCTGAAGACTGTCCCCTCAGTCTGAAGAATGAGGGGACACTCCCCCTCAGTCTTCAGAGCAAGGGTTATAAGTTATGCCCTGGGGGCATATAAGGTTTTTACTGAAATCTTTGTCATAGAAACTTGAAAAAAGGCTCATTCGATTTGAAATTCAAAGTACTAGTGCCCTTTTTAATAGTCGAAAGTGATTCGAGGGCAACTAACCCCCCTCTCTAGCCCACCTTTTCCCCAAACACATCCAAAAATTTTTTTTAGATAGCCGTATTATTCAACGTAGGTCTTTAAGGATGAACCCCCCCCCCCACAGCCCTCAGGGCAAGGTTGTAAGTTTTGCCGAGGTTTTTATTAAAAGCGTTGTCGTAGAGACTTCAAAAGGGCTCATTCAATTGGAAGTTGAAAGGGCTAGTGCCTTTTTTTAATTGTTGAAAGTGATTGGATAGCGACTAACGCCCCCCTCACGCCCACCATTTTCCATAACACATCCAATCAAAATTTTGATATATCCATTTCGTTCAACGTAGTTGAAAGTTCTGGAAATTAGGTCTTTTAGAATGATAAACCCCTCAGAGCCCTCAGTGAAAGGGTTGTAAGTTATGCCCTGGGGGCATATAAGGTTTATATAGAAAGTTGTTGTAGAAATTTCAAAAAGGGCTCATTTGATTGGAAAAAGAAATTGCCCTTTTTAATAGTCAAAAGTGAGTGGAGAGTAATTAACACCCCTCTCATGCCCACAATTTCCCCAAAAGCATTCAATTAAAGTTTAGAGATAGCCATTTTGTTCAACGTAGTTGAAAGTTCTGGAAATTATGTATTTAAGGATGACAAGCCCCCAGAGCCCCCAGAGCAAAGGTTGTAAGTTATTCCCTGGGCATAACCTGGGATAGAGTTGTCACAAAACTTGAAAAGGGGCTCATTCAATTGGAAATTGAGAGGGCTAGTGCCCTTTTTAATAGTCGAAAGTGATTAGAGGGTAACAGACCCCCCTTTCACGCCCACCATTCCTCCAAACACATCCAATTAAAATTTTCAGATAGCCATTTTGTTCAACGTAGTAGAAATTTCTGGAAATTAGGTCTTTGAGTATGACACCCCAGCCCTCAGGGCAAGGGTTGTAAGTTATGCCCTGGGGGCATATAAGGTTTTTATTGAAAGTGTTGTCGTAGAAACTTCAAAAGGGCTCAATTGATTGGAAATTGAAAGGGCTAGTGCCATTTTTAATAGTTGAAAGTGATTGGAGAGCGACTAACGCCCCTCTCGCGCCCACCATTTTCCCAAACACATCCAATCAAAATTTTCAGATAGCCATTTTGTTCAACGTAGTTGAAAGTTCAGGAAATTAGGTCTTAGAGGATGACATCCACCCTAACAGCCCTTAGGGTAAGGGTTGTAATTTATGCCCTGGGGGCATATAAGGTGTTTATTGAAAGCGTTGTCGTTTCAAAAAGGGCTCATTCGATTGGAAATCGAAAGGTCTAGTGCCCTTTTTAATAGTCGAAAGTGATTGGGAGGCTTGATATTTTTATAGTAAAGATCGATGTGGGTATAATGTATAAATTTTTTGTTGTTGTTGTTGTTTAGACCAGAGCACTTCGTATTGAAGGAGTTGTCGTGGGAACTTCAGAAAGGGCTCATTCGATTGAAAATAGAAAGTGCTGATGCCCTTTTTAATAGTCAAAAGTGATTGGAGGGCAATTAATCACCCTCCCACGCCCACCCTCCCATTTGCCCATTATGTTTAAAAACTAAATGTTGCCTTAAGATTAAATCAAAATGCACTGTGTTAATGCTAATTACCAATAAGGCATCTCAGCAGTATCCCAAAAATGACTGAGGGTTTAATGTTCAAGCTTTCGGGGCTACTTATGCTCTTAAAATTTAACCAAATCAAAATAGCATAACTGTATCCAAGCTATGAAAGAAAGTAAACAGATTTTTTTGCGAATGGTATCAGGATTTCTATTTCAGGGAAACTAGAGGAGGTATGAAACTAAATTAAACACTACTATTTGTGTTCGGATTTTAAAAAGGGTGTATGTTGTTAAAAATTGCTGAAAATTTTTCTCCAGCATACGAATACCAGGCCAAACTATAAAGTCTTAAAAAAACGAAAAGATTTAAAGTATTATTTTCTTTTTCCCTGAAAAGACTATGTCAATATAAAACGAACAGAAATTAATTAAAAAAAAACTCTTTCCACAAAATAAGTTTTTCAATGAGAAGTAAAGAACTCCATTAAACAAAAAATGATCAAAAATAATATCAAATATTCTACCAAGCGTGAAACTACCACAAATATGCATCGATAAATATATGAAACCCAAAACGAACAGAAAATACAATAGATAACCCAGTCAAACTCAAAAAAAGAAGAAATTAACATAAGTTGGGCTCAAAACCCCTATGCCTTCCCATGGCCAGAACAAAATTTGCACTTTACTGAAAAAAAATACAAATGAATGTGCATTGTCAGTTTAGTATACATATACTGTTATTTAGTAATCAAAATGTTAAAATAATTTGATTTATTAAAGTTATAAAAGTAAAAACATTTATATTTTTTCAGTAAAGTGCAAATTATGTTCTGGCCTTGGGAAGGCATAGGGGTTTTGAACCCCACAGCTGATCCATTAACGTTTTGATGTGGCATCCATGTCGCTTTTCAGTAAGTACTTGTTAAACCCTCCATCAGAGGAGCTAACGAAGCTCGTTCCTGATAAAGCAAAGCCCTGGCGATCAACTCGCCGAAGTACAGCTCGTCAGGACTACCTTGAGCAGGTACTCCCCGTCAAGAATATCTGAAAACGAGTTTCGCCCGACGATCGGTTGCCACATGGAATAGATTGTCGGCAGAGGTAATCCCGGAAAATCTTTCTCTTGACGCGTTCAAGAGAAGGTATAAGAATTACCATTACAAAATGACGTAACTACCAGGACTAGCGGCAAATCATCATCTGTGATGGAGCCGTGAAGCCTGTATTAAAAAAAATCAAGCACGACCATTTATAAAAGAGATAACAAATTCTAATTGGTCGAAAGTGATGTGGCTAGACATCAATTTCTAACTGCGCTCGCGTATGCACTAGGTAAGCTTTATGAACATTCTCCATTCTCAAACAAATTCTTAAACACTAAAATACTCGAGTCTGTTGTTTTATTTACTAAATGATTAAAGCCTACATCAGTATTTCCCAAAATTTTGACACATATTGACCCCTTTCTATAGTTTTTCGCAACTCTCACTACCCCTCATGAAAACATGAACGTATTTTAATAACAAAAAATATATATAAGAAGACAAGTAGGTGAGCAATAAGAACGATTAATAATCATCCAGTAATTCTTTCCAGATCCTGTTATGAACTAAATGATAAAGTAAACAAGAGGGGAGAAACAATGGAGAAGAGAAATAAACAGAAAGAAACAGCGGAGCGTTTCAATATACATCTTAATATCTCTCTACACATAAATGATTTTTATTAACTAGCTTCCTTTCTCTATCTTTTATTTATTTTTCTATATTTTTTTATTCTTTATTTCTCTGTATTTTTATCCAAGTTATTTCCATTTTCCATTTAGGCCAACAATGCAACGACTGATTCTCCTCTCTCTATCCGTAAATCTCTTACTTACTCTCTCTCTCTCTCTCTCTCTCTTCTCTCTCTCTCTCTCTCTCTCTCTCTCTCTCTCTCTCTCTCTCCTCTCTCTCTCTCTCTCTCTCTCTCTCTCTCTCTCCTCTCTCTCTCTCTCTCTCTCTACTCTCTCTCTCTCTCTCTCTCTCTCTCTCCTCTCTCTCTCTCTCTCTCTCTCTCTCTCTCTCTCCTCTCTCTCTCTCTCTCTCTCTCTCTCCTCTCTCTCTCTCTCTCTCGTCTCTCTCTCTCTCTCTCTCTCTCTCTCTCTCTCATCTCTCTCTCCTCTCTCTCTCTCTCTCTCTCTCTCTCTCCTCTCTCTCTCTCTCTCTCTCCTCTCTCTCTCTCTCTCTCTCTCTCTCTCTCCTCTCTCTCTCTCTCTCTCTCTCTCTCTCTCTCTCTCTCTCTCTCCTCTCTCTCTCTCTCTCTCTCTCTCTCTCTCTCTCTCTCTCTCTCTCTCTCTCTCTCTCTCTCTCTCTCTCTCTCTCTCTCTCCTCTCTCTCTCTCTCTCTCTCTCTCTCTCTCTCTCTCTCTCTCTCTCTCTCTCTCTCTCTCTCTCTCGTCTCTCTCTCTCTCTCTCTCTCTCTCTCTCTCTCTCTCTCTCTCTCTCTCCTCTCTCTCTCTCTCTCTCTCTCTCCTCTCTCTCTCTCTCTCTCTCTCTCTCTCTCTCTCTCTCTCTCTCCTCTCTCTCTCTCTCTCTCTCTCCTCTCTCTCTCTCTCTCTCTCCTCTCTCTCTCTCTCTCTCTCTCTCTCTCTCATCTCTCTCTCTCTCTCTCTCTCTCTCTCTCTCTCTCGCTCTCTCTCTCTCTCTCTCTCCTCTCTCTCTCTCTCTCTCTCTCTCTCTCTCTCTCTCTCTCTCTCTCTCTCTCTCTCTCTCTCTCTCTCTCTCTCTCTCTCTCTCTCTTCTCTCTCTCTCTCTCTCTCTCTCTCTCTAATTTTTCTCTGAATATACTCCCATCTGAGCAAAAACAACAAAAAACAAACAAGAAAAAACAGTCTTACCTGATTTTCCATTTCTATTAAACAGGCTTTCCTAGCTTTCGCAAGAGCTGCCGCCTGTCTTCGCAGTTGTATCAGCAAAAGTACAAGCTCTTCGTGAGTTCTCCCTAGTAGATCTCCGGCTGATATTTGAGAGTCTTTTTCTAAAGGATGGCCTTTTTTGTTCTCCATCTATCAAAATAGAAAGCGGATTTAGACATGAAAGGAACGCTCTCAACTTGAAGTAGAATTTATAGAGCGAAAAGTACATGACAGTAGGATATAATAGGGAATCAAAGATAATGAATGACCATGAATTTAATGAACTGAATGCAAGATTCAGTGTGGAATGAAAGGGAATCTTCTATTATTGACCAGTGAAGCTTATCAATATAGTTGAGACCTGTGCGGAGCTGAACTAAAACCAATTATATTTTGAGAGGTGAACAAATAACGAACGACCCAACCAAATAAAATAATAAATCGTTCAATTTAGAGAAGAAAATTAATAATAACCCGAGTTTGCAACAAATCTAATTCTTGCTTTGCGTGGAGGAAAAAGAAAGAAAACAATTCAAATTCTAAAAATAATGCAGAGGTTAGAAAAACACTAATCCGACCAAGGCCGTGTCTAGGGGGGAGTTAGAGGTTTTGACCCCCCCCCCCCTCCGAAGTTTTGTCCAACTCGTAAAAACGTGTCAAAATTGAATATAAACCAATTTTTGATGTATTCTTAAAGTCTTTTTTGTTATCCCCCTCCTGAAAACATCCTGACTATGGGCTTGAGAACAACGTAACAAAAAGACTACTCGCCACGTCCATCACATAATCAGCCAAATTAACTGTTCAGAAGAAGAGCCTACTCAGAGAATGTCTTAAGACCCATAGCCCCGCCCCCAAATGTCGAAAGTTTTGCTATTTTAATTGTTTTACAAGTAATTAGCCTAGTGTTTGCGTTTTTTAAAGCTGTGCCCCTCCCCCTGTCAAGTGGGGCTCCATTCGTAACTATACCCAGTGTAGATGCCTGATTTAAGAGGAGGATTTAAGTGAAGGTGGATGTACATGGCTATTTCAATGTCACTTTCTCTAGTAATTAATTAAAAAACTTTTTCCACAAAATAAGTTTTTCAAAGAAAAGTAAAGAACTCCATTAAACCAAAAATGAACAAAAATAGAATCAAATAAACTACCAAGCATACAACTACCACAAATCAGTATCAATAAACAAATGAAACCCAAAATCAAACATATATTAAAATAAATAACAGAGTCAAATCCAAAACGAGCAGAAATTAATATGAGTAGGGTTCTCAACCCTTATGCTTTCTAAAAGCCAGAATATAATTTGTAGTTTACTGGAAAAAATTCAAACGAATTTACTGAAAAAAATGTGCATTGTCAGTACAACGTACATATGCTGATATTTATTTCTTAAAATCTTTATTAATTTTTTATTTCTTAAAGTTATAAAAGTGGAAACATTTAAAAGAATTTTTTTCAGTAAAGTACAAAATGGCTATCTCAAAATTTTGATTGGATGTGTTTTGGGAAATTGTGGGCGTGAGAGGGGGGTTATTTGCCCTCCGATCACTTTCGACTATTAGAGAGGGCACTAGCCCTTTCAATTTCCAATGGAATGAGCCCTTTTTGATGTTTCTACAACAACGCTTTGATGAAAACCTTATATGCCCTCAGGGCACAAATTACAACCCATGTTCTAACGGCTGTGGGGGGAGTGTCCCCTCAAAGACATAATTTCCAGATCTTTCAACTACGTTGAACAAAATGGCTATCTCAAAATTTTGATTGGATGTGTTTGGGGAAATAGTGGGCGTGGAAGGAGTGTTAGTTGCCTTCCAATCACTTTCGACTATTAAAAAGGGCACAGGCCCTTCCAATTTCCAATCGAATGAGCCCTTTTCGAAGTTTCTACGACAACTACTTCGATACGAAGTGCCCTGGTCTAAAACCAACCAACCACAAAAAAAAAAAAAAAAAAAAAAAAAAAAAAAAAAAAAAAAAAATCAATAATAGATTGTGCCAACATCGTTCTTTACTTAGGCAGTACTATTGCCCTGCCTATGATCAAGAGCAATGGTGTGCAGCGTTTCCATCCTGAAAGTAAATTATCCTACTATACATGCCTCTTGGATTATGACCAAAACAAAATTATTCTTAGCTCCCTCCATAGAATCCAACTCTATTTCTGGAAATTCGATTAGAACAGACACCTCGGAGCCTAGTTTTTAGAGAGGGGGAAAATTCTATCAGGCGACAAAACGACGAGGCCCCCTTATGCGAATCCCAGCTGGTGTATTTGAGTAAAGGCTAAATTTTTCCAAATCTTCCTGGAGATTTTTTTGAAAAAAAAGACTTTCTTTAGTGTTCTAAAAAAAATGCTAATATTACCTTATTACCAACGCCTAAACAGGAAGCTTTTAGTTATTTTATAAATAACTGTGTAGGCGAGCCAAACATCAACCCATACAAAGACAGTGCTTTTCAATCAGGCGACGCAACACACGACCGCCGAAGCGAAATTCGACACATTGTTAAAATGAAATGAAAATGTTGAAAAACACGTATAACTCTTGATTAGAAAGTGAGCTTTGCAAGATAAAAACAAAAGCTCTGTTTTTACAAATAATAAGTAAGTCCGGACATTTTGATTTACACATACATCTGGAAACCTTTATCAACAGGAAAAAGACAAAAAAGAAAAACAAAACTATATTAAACAAATTAACTCGTATTTAAAAGGATGGGGGAAAAGCTCAAACGCTATGCAAAAAATACAAAAAATTAAAGAAACTCAAATTTCCAAATACATTTGTTGTTTTGAACCAGAGCAGGGTTACTAATATATATATTTTATATATATTTTAAAAGGAGCAGAGCTACTTTTATGTATGGGTTGTGTTTTTCTTATGTTTTTGATGATACCGTTAAATAACAAAATATGACATATTTCACAACCTGGCTTGAACTTAAACCAGTGGCGTGAACTTGAACTTAAACCAGCAACCTGACTTAAACTTATAACTTCAACCCTCGTTTGGCAGGTACGAATTTTCACAGTTCGTGGCAACGAACTCTAAGTAAGGAACGAAGCGGCTGAATAGCAATCAAAACTCTAAAAATATGAATTCTGATATCAATAGTTTTATCAAAAGAATTGGCTTATTATGATAATTCCAAATATAAAGATTCACTAAATTTAGTGTTACCCATCAAAATCCACGAGCCTGAGAATATTTGTCTGATTGTTTTTAAAAGGGGGGAAACACCCCCTACGAGTCAAAAAATCTTAAAGAAAATCACACCATCAGATTTAACGTATCCGAGAACCTCATTGTAGAAGTTTCAAGCTCCCATCGTCAAAAATGTGGAACTTTATGGAAACCTAAAGTTCTAGCGCCCTTTTTAAGTGACCATAAAGGTTGGAGCGAACCTTAAACCAGTGGCGTGAACTTGAACTTAAACCACAACCTGACTTAAACTTATAACTTCAACCCTCGTTTGGCAGGTACGAAATAATTTTCACAGTTCGTGGCAACGAACTCTAAGTAAGGAACAAACGAAGCGGCTGAATGAATAGCAATCAAAACTCTAAAAATATGAATTTGATATCAATATAGTTAATTGTTTTAGTTTTATCAAAAGAAATTGGATCTATTATGATAATTCCAAATATAAAGATTCACTAAATTTAGTGTTACCCATCAAAAATCCACCGAGCCTGAAATATTTGTCTGATTGTTTTTAAAAGGGGGGAAACACCCCCTACGAGTCAAGAAATCTTAAAGAAAATCACACCATCAGATTTAACGTATCCGAGAACCTCATTGTAGAAGTTTCAAGCTCCCATCGTCAAAAATGTGGAACTTTATGGAAACCTAAAGTTCTAGCGCCCTTTTTAAGTGACCATAAAGGTTTGGAGGGGCAACTTTCACCCCTCCAACACCCCCTTTCCCCCAAAATCTCGTCCGTCCGATAGAAATTTTGAGATCGCCATTTTGTTCAGTTATAGTAGAAAGGTCCAAAACATATGCCTTTGGATATAACATGACCCCGCAAGCCCCTGGTGGATAGGTCTTTAAGGTATAAATGTGCCCATTGTTTACGTTATATAGTATTTGTTATTGGGAAGTTTTGCCTACATTTTTTTCGGGTTGGGAGGAGAGGTGGTGAATTTTCGATGGGAAGAGAATTTTTTCGGGTTTGGGGGGGTAAACTTTGCAGGGGAAAGTTTTTAGACCGGGGGATTTTCCAGAATTAATAAACGAAATTATTTTTATTTGTTTGTACTTTCTCTTGACCGACCTAATTTTACGTGTGGAGATGTTAAGGGTAATTGTCTGGGATAAATTTTTTACCGGATGAGTAGTTTAGAGGATCTTTTCCATAGGAGAAGAAGAGATTTTTCCGTGAGGTGGGAGCCGGATTTCTCGGCATTATCTAAAAAACACCACCGGTAAACAAATTTTAAAAAAAAGTTTTTTCAACTGAAAGTAAGGAGCAACATTAAAACTTTAAACGAAACGTAGATATTATTACGTATTGAAAAGGGTTTCCCCCCCTCCTCGATACGCTAAAGTTTGAATTTTGTCCCAATTCTATAATAAAGACTCATGAAAACAAGGGTCTTTCAATTAGAACAATCAGAAGATTTTTTTAAAAGTACAATAAAGTTTAGAGTGAATAGCGAGGTGTTCACATACGTAATCATTTCATATACTCCTTCATATACTCAATCATTTCTATTTCGTTTTAAGTTTTAATGTTGCTCCTTACTTTAGTAGTAAAAAAAAAAACTTCTCTTTTTGTTATCTAATCGTTCACGAAAAAAAAAATGATTGTTTTTAAGGCATAAGAGCGCGTCTACATTTGGCATTTTTCATCCCGCGCTAGCGCTGCCTGAGTAAAGAACGATGTGGGCACAATGTGTTGTTTTGTTATTTTTTTTTTTTTTTTTTTTTTTTTTTTTGCTCCATACCCGGGCACTTCGTATCGAAGGAGTTGTCGGTAGAAAGTTCGAAAAGGGCTCATTCGATTGCAAATTGGAGTGGCTAGTGCCCTTTTTAATAGTCGAAAGTGATTGGAGCAACTCAGGCAAACTAGCTCCCTCCCCCCCCACAAACATCATTCCCCCAAACACCATCCAATCAAAATTTTGAGATAGCAATTTAGTTCAGCGTAGTTTGATTCCAGATAGAAAATACATTTTTGAGGAGGACACTCCCCCACAACCCTCGGGGCAAGGGTTTTAAGTTATGCCCTGGGGGCCATATAAGGTTTTCACAAGAAGGCGTTGTGTCGTAGAAACTTCAAAAAAGGCTCAATCGATTATGGAATTCAAAGGGCTAGTGCCCTTTTAAATAGTCGAAAGTGATTGGAGGGCAACTAGACACCCCCCACGCCCATTTCATTTCATAACACATCCAATCAAAATTTTGAGATAGCCATTTTGTTCAGCGTAGTTGATTTCCAGATAGAAAATGTGTTTTTTGAGGAGGACACTCCCCCCAAAACCCTCGGGGCAAGGGTTTTAAGTTTTGCCCTGAGGGCATATAAGAACGATGTTTGGCATAGTGTACCATTTATTATTTTTTTTTTCCTTTAGAAGCAGCGGAACTTCATAAGAAGGGGTCGTCGTTAAAACTTCAAAAGGGGCTCCTTCGATTGGAAAACTGAGAGTTCTAGTGCCCTTTTTTTAATGGTCGAAAGTGATTGGAGGGCAACTATCTTTCCCCCCCCCCCTCACCCCATAATTTCCCCAAAACACATCCAATCAAAATGTTTAGATAGCAATTTTGTTCAGCGTAGTTGATTTCCAGATAGAAATAGGTTTTTGAGGAGGAGACTCCCCCATAACCCTCAGGGCAAGGGTTTTAAGTTATGCCCTGGGGGCATATAAAGGTTTTTATAGAAGGCTTTGTCGTAGAAACTTCAAAAAAGCTCATTCGATTAGAAAAATTCAAAGTGCTAGTACCCTTTTTGATAGTCGAAAGTGACTGGAGGGCAACTAGCCCCCCCCCCCCCCACGCCCAATCATTCCCCCAAACACATCCAATAAAAATTTTAAGATAGCCATTTTGTTCAGCGTTTGTTGATTTCCAGATAGAAAAATATATTTTTGAGGAGGACACTCCCCCACAACCCTCAGGGCAAGATTATAAGTTATGCCCTGAGGGGCATATAAGATTTTTTATTGAAATCTTTGCCGTAAAAACATTGAAAAAAGGGGTTCATTCGATTGGATATTCAAAGGGCTAGTGCCCTTTATAATAGTCGAAAGTGATTGGAGGCGACTAGCACCCCCCCCCCACGCCCATTCATTCCCCGAAACACATCCAATCAAAATTTTGAGATAGCCATTTTGTTCAGCGCAGTTGATTTCCAGATAGAAAATATGTTTTTTTGAGGAGGACACTCCCCTAAAACCCTCGGGGCAAGGGTTTTAAGTTATGCCCTGGGGGCATATAAGGTTTTTATAGAAGGCGTTGTCGCAGAAACTTCAAGAATGGCTCTTTCGATTGGAAATTCAAAGGACTAGTGCCCTTTTTAATAGTTGAAAGTGATTGGAGGGCAACTAGCCCCCCCCCACCCCACGAAAATCATTCCCCAAACACATCCAATCAAAAATTTTTGAGATAGTCATTTGTGTTCAGCATAGTTAATTTCCAGATAGAAAATAGAAATGGGTTTGTTTGAGGAGGACACTCCCCTAAAACCCTTGGGGCAAGGGTTTTTTTAAGTTAAACCTGGGGGCATATAAGGTTTTTATAGAAGGCGTTGTCGTAGAAACTTCAAAAAAAAAAAAAAGGCTCATTCGATTGGAAAATTCAAACGGCTAGTGCCCGTTTTAATAGTCGAAAGTGATTGGAGGGCAACTATAGCCCCCCCCCCCCCCCCCGCGCCCATCATATCCCCCAAACACATCCAATCAAAATTTTTGAGATAGCCATTTTGTTCAGCGTAGTAGGTAATTAATTTCCAGATAGAAAAAATATGGTTTTTGAGGAGGATACTCCCCCTAAAACCCTCGGGGCAAGGGTTTTAAGTTATGCCTGGGGGCATATAAGGTTTTCATAGAAGGCGTTTATCGTTAAGTAACTTTAAAAAAGGCTCAATCGATGGGAATTCAAAGGGCTAGTGCCCGTTTTAATAGTCGAAAAGTGATTGGAGGGCAAACTAGCGCCCCCCCCCCCACGCCCATCATTCCCCCAAAACACACATCCAATCAAAATTTTGAGATAGCCATTTTGTTCAGCGTAGTTGATTTCCCGAGCTAGAAAATATTTTTTTGAGGAGGACACACTCCCCCAACACCCTCAGGGCAAGGGTTTTAAGTTATGGCCTGGGGTGCATATAAGGTTTTTATAGAAGGCGTGTCGTAGTAAGGAATAGAACTGTAGAAACTTCAAAAAAAAAAGCTCATCGCATTCGATTGGAAAAATTCAAAGGGCTAGTGCCCTTTTAAAAAATAGTTCGAAAGTGATTGGAGGGAAACTAGACACCCCCCCCACGCCCTTTCATTTCCCAAAACACATCCAATCAAAATTTGAGTGATAGCCATTTTGTTCAGCGTAGTTGATTTCCAGAGATAGAAAATGTGTTTTGAGAAGGACACTCCCCAAAATCCTCGGCATGGCAAGGGTTTTTAAGTTTTGCCCCTGAGGGCATATAAGAACGATGTTGGCATAGTGTACTATTTTTGATTTTTTTTTTTTCCTTTAGAGCAGGGAAAACTTCATATGGAAGGGGTCGTCGTTAAAACTTCAAAAGGGGCTCCTTCGATTGGAAACTGAGAGTTTTTCTAGTGCCCTTTTTAATGGTCGAAAGTGATTGGAGGGCAAACTAGCCCCCCCCTCACCCCATCATTTCCCCAAAACACATCCAATCAAAATGTTTTGACAGCAATTGTGTTCAGCGTATTTGATTTCCAGATAGAAAATAAGACTTTTTTTAAGGAGGAGACTCCCCCACAAACCCTCAGGGCAAGGGTTTTTAAGTTATGCCCTGGGGGCATATAAGGTTTTTAATAGAAGGCTTTGTCGTAGAAACTAGAAAAAAGCCTCATTCGATTAGAAAATTCAAAGTGCTAGTACCCCCTTTTTAATAGTCGAAAGTGACTGGAGGGCAACTAGCCACCCCCCCCCCCCCCCCCCCCCCCCCCCCCCCCCACGCCCATCATCCCCCCTAACACATCCAATAAAAATTTTGAGATAGCCATTTTGTTTCAGCGTAGTTGATTTCCAGATAGAAAATATATTATTTTTGAGGAGGACACTCCCCCAAAAACCCCTCAGGGCAAGGATTACAAGTTATGCCCTGGGGGCATATAAGATTTTTATTGAAATCTTTGCCGTAAAAACTTGAAAAAGGGTTCACTCGATTGGAAATTCAAAGGGCTAGTGCCTTTTATAAATAATTTAAATAATTATAATAGATAATAGTCGAAAAGTGATTTGGAGGGCGGACTAGCCCCCCCCCCACGCCCATCATTCCCCGAAACGCATCCAATCAAAATTTTGAGATACCCCATTTTGTTCAGCGTAGTTGCATTTCCAGATAGAAAATATGTTTTTGAGGAGGACACTACCCTAAAACCCTCGGGGCAAGGGTTTTAAGTTATGCCCTGGGGGCATATAAGGTTTTTATAGAAGGCGTTGTCGTAGAAACTTCAAGAATGGCCTCATTCAATTGGAAATTCAATGGCTAGTACCCTTTTTAATAGTTGAAAGTGATTGGAGGGCAACTACCCCCACCCCCCCCACGGCCCCCATCATTCCCCCAAACCACATCCAATCAAAATTTTTGAGATAGCCATTTTGTTCAGCGTAGTTAATTTACAGATAGAAAATATGTTTTTGAGGAGGACACTTCCCCTAAAACCCTCGTGGGGGCAAGGGTTTTTAAGTTATGCCCTGGGGGCATATAAATTTCAATAGAAGGCGTTTGTCGTAGAAACTTCAAGAATGGCTCATTCGATTGGAAATTCAAAGGGCTAGTGCCTTTTTTAATAGTTGAAAGTGAATTGGAGGGCAACTAGCCCCCCCCCCCCACGCCCATCATTCCCCCAAAACACATCCAATCAAAATTTTTGAGATAGTCATTTTTGCTCAGCATAGTTAATTTTCCAGATAGAAAATATGTTTTTGAGGAGGACACTCCCCTTTAAAACCCACGGGGCAAGGGTTTTTTTTAAGTTATGCCCTGGGGAAATATAAGGTTTTTATAGAAGGCGTTGTCGTAGAAAACTTCAAGAAAGGCTCATTCGACTGGAAATTCAAAGGGCTAGTGCCCTTTTTAATAGTTGAAAGTGATTGGACGGTAACTAACCCCCCTTTCACGTCCACCCTTGAGATCATAGGCAAAACGCGCTAGCGCTGCCTAAGTAAAGAACGATGTGGGGCACAAGTGTTTTTTTTTTTTTTTTTTTTTCTCCATACCTGGGGCACTTCGTATTGAAGGAGTCGTCGTAAAAACTTCGAAAAATGGCTCATTCGATTGGAAATTGGAGTGGCTAGTGCCCTTTTTAAACAGTCGAAAGTGATTTGAGGGCAACTAGTCCCCCCCCCCCCACACCCCATCACTCCCCCAAACACATCCAATCGAAATTTAAGATAGCCATTTTGCTCAGCGTAGTGTGATTTCCAGATAGAAAAATATGTTTTTTGAGGAAGACACTCCTCTAAAACCCTCGGGGCAAGGGTTTTAAGTTATGCCCTGGGGGCATATAAGGTTTTTATAGAAGGCGTTGTCGTAGAAACTTCAAGAATGGCTCATTCGATTGGAAATTCAAAGGGCTAGTGCCCTTTTTAATAGTTGAAAGTGATTGGAGGGCAACTAGCCCCCCCCACGCCCATCCTCCTTCCCCCAAACACATCCAATCAAAATTTTTGAGATAGTCATTTTGTTCAGCATAGTTTAATTTCCAGATAGAAAAAATATGGTTTTTGAGGAGGACACTCCCCTAAAACCCTCGGGGCAAGGGTTTTAAGTTATGCCCTGGGGGCAAATAAGGTTTTTATAGAAGGCGTTGTCGTAGAAACTTCAAAAAAGGCTCATTCGATTGGAAATTCAAACGGCTAGTGCCCGTTTTTTTAATAGTCAAAAGTGATTGGAGGGCAACTACAGCCCCCCCCTACGCCATCATTCCCCCAAACACATCCAATAAAATTTTGAGATAGCCATTTTTTTTTTTTCAGCGTAGTTGATTTACAGATAGAAAATATGTTTTGAGGAGGATACTCCGCCACAGCCTTCAGGGCAAGGGTTTTAAGTTATGCCCTGGGGGCATATAGGTTTTTATAGAAGGCATGCCGTAGAAACTTCAGAAAAGGGATAATTCAATTTGAAATTCAAAGGCTAGTGCTCTTTTTAATAGTCGAAAGTGATTAGTAATATTTTTTGTTGTTGTCGTTGTTTAGACCAGAGCACTTGGTATCGAGGAGTCGTCGTGGGAACTTCGAAAGGGGCTCATTGGATCGAAAATAGAAAGGGCTGGTGCCCTTTTAATAGTAGAAAGTGGTTGGAGGCAGCTAACTCAGGGAATTTAACCTCTCTATAAAACACCTTGATAGAGTGTGGCATAAACCGCCGTTTTGGCTGCACTTAGTTTAGCTTACAAGGGGGTTCATAAAAACGATTACAAGCGAAACCCAACAATTCAAACGATCCGATTGGTTAAACTGTAGAACTCCTCTGTTATATCGTTAAGCAAAGAAGCAAAACGAATATTCGTTGACATGGGTATGGATATCCTTTGATATCCTTTGGTATGGGTTGATATTTCATCTTACTTGACGAGCCGTAGCGTTTTTTTTTTTTTTTTTCTTTTTTTTTGGTAAGTGTGGGTAAAGATAAGAAAGTTGATAGCTTCATCTCATTCCAAAATAAAATTATTTATTATGAAGTCTAACTGTTCCTTGCCAGATTCTATGGCTTCCCAGCTGGTGGCGATATTTTCACCTCAAAGTATTTTTTTTTTGTTGGGGGGGGGGGGGAAATTTCAGCATTTATTATTCAGAGGAATTGTACGCTGTAGCCATAGCTTGCCGTCTCTTTTTTTGTGCTAACTTGGTGAAAAAATAGAACCATTATTTACAGCTGAGTTTGACCCTAGTGTGTGTATTTGCATAAATAAATAATTTCTATAAAAAAAATGTCCTAAAACACTAAATACTTTCAGAGACAAGTATTATAAACACTATTTAACCATTTAATTGCCAGAGGAATTGCTATTTGTACTTTTATTGTAAAGTTTGTTACAACACTGGTATGAACCTACGCTTAGCAGGAGAGCTTTGTATAAGCAAAACAATTTAGACATTATTTTTTTTTCTGGCAAACGTAAATGAGACGACATTCAAAATCATTTAAAACTGTCAAACTACAGCTTCATAGATTTTTTTTTTTTTTTTTTTTTTTTTTTTTAACATTTGCCAAAAATGAATTCGTTGACAATTCTCATTGGCATGAACATCCTAACATTTTCCCCATAAAACTGGCCTGTGTCAGCACCCGACAATGATTTAAAGGACATCTAGATGTCATAAAAACTTTATTACGAATATGTTTCGGCTCTTTTTCATAGAAAAAAAATCATAATGGTTCATAGAAAACAAAAAAATCAAAAAAATCATAATCGTGTTTTTTTTTTCATAGAAAAAAAAATCTTTTCATAGAAAAAAAAATCATAATGGTTCATACAAAAAAAAAAATCAAAAAAATCATAATCATTTTTTTTTCATAGAAAAAAAATCTTTTTCATAGAAAAAAAATCATATCAATTTCTTCATGATCATCATCTTAATGTCATAGGTGCAGGTAAACTACGATCTTTTGGAAGATTCAGTAAAAAAACGTTTTTTCAACTGAAAGTAATAAGGAGTAAAATTAAAACTTAAACAAACAGAAATCTATCCGTAAATGAGAGGGCTGCCCCCTCCTCAACTCGTCACTTTTTGCGGTAAAGTTTTTGGGGCTTTAAAAAGTTTCTTGTTCTAATTCAACTGTCCTCGTGTTTAAGGTTCTTGTGTCCCTGTGTCCTTGTGTGAATCGTTCTTAAATTACTGGGGCAAAAAAAGCAAGACTTTAGCGTAAAGAGTGAGGGGTTGGGGAGGGGGAAGCCTCTCTTATATACGGAATAATTTCTGTTTGTTTTAAATTTTTATGTTGCTCCTTACTTTCAGATGATTTTTTTATTATTATTATTTAATATCTGATAGTTTTTCAAATCATACCCAAGTCTAACCAAGATGTGGGCTACTGGCCTGTAAAACACCGATTTCTTGCTGTTATATTGTATATGTCACAAATTGTAAATTGATTGGTAGCGTCCTCCTGCTTTTTTCAGTTTTCCTTCTTAAGAATTAAAATGTGCAGAATTTCGGTGGACGGAGAGGGGTATTATTGTTCATGTGGATGGAAATTCTGGGTAGACTCCGGGCACCGCGCCCGATGAGGGAAGACCGGCGGCGGCGGGGCCTGTTTGTGATACAGGCGAAATATCCGCGTTGTTTTGTATTTGTCTGTTTTTCTCTCCACTGGCCGCAGTCTCGTTTGTTGTTTTTTTTTTTTTCATTGAGATTTTTCTCTTTGTTGGTTTTTCGGTATGATGTCGGCGGCACGCCGCCGGCACGATCAACGTTGACCGCAAACATTAATGTTTTCATCAGTCTTTCTCAAATCACAGCTTAAATTTACAACATATTCGATCCTATTCATGAGTTTCAAAAATTCACAAGTCGCTGGCTGGAAACTGGTCTTCTTCGTTATTCATCAAGAGAAGTAGAAATCTGGTAGAAACGAAATGGCTGTGGCGTTTCAGAACCCTTGCATAATAGTTGAAGTATGTATTAGCTATGCATTCTTAACATAAATATTATCAAAATTAGTAGTTTTTTTTTTCATCGAGCGTTACTGCATACAAAACTTCAAATACCGTATCACAAAATTCGTCAGTTATCTGGGTAAAAACTTTGAATATAACTTTGAACTTAGAAGCTTAATTTTTTCATAATGCTCTTTGCCTATATCTATTTTGTCACCTTTAAAACAGTTGAAATGGGCGACTTTGATATTGATTGTTATTTTTTTGGCTCTTTTTGGATTCCTAAAAAGCCTTCTTGTATTAAAAACTTGGTTTTTAATAACAACTTAAAAAAAAATACATTTTAAAGTTTTTTTTGGCTCCTTTATAGAATATATGTCATGTAGGCTAAGGCTGAACTGCTACTTTTTTATTGCTTTTGACTGCTCTTTTGGATAATATTCATTTTTCTTTGGGGATTCATTCCAAATTATAAACTGATAAATACCTAATATCAGTCAAATTATAAACTGCATCTAAAAGGAGTGAATATATCAAATTGAAAAATACATAATGAACACTTCACATGAGAACACTTCAATTACAATGAAACAAAAAAACACTTAATGGTTTATTCGGTATGAAGAAAAATGAAGTGCCAGCTATTTTCTTAGGTAAAAAATGAAAAGCTCATCCGTTTTAAATGTAATTACATGAAATAATAAGCAGACTGAAGTAGCTCCAGGAAGATGTTGAGATTTTCATTCTAGTTCGCACTTTTTTTAATCCAAGCAAAATGTTAGGACACTTCGTATCAGTTATTGAGTTTAAGCTTTGATTTCCAAATGCTCACAAAAATTACCAAATTTAAGAAAGTCGCAACAATAATTCACCTGTGGGCAAAATACTCAAAGACTCTTCTTTGATCCCCACCCAGGCTCAAAGCTTCTGCTATGGTCATTTCCATGGAAATCTCCAAAGAGTTTTCTTTTTAAAATAGCTTTCAAGCGTAGTTAGGGGTATTTAGCCTTTTTTGCTTTTCTTCAAAGCTTTGAAAAAAGTGTTATAATATTCCAAATGTTACATATGTTATATTTGTGCATAATTTTTGGTAATCATTTGGGGTGATCGAATTTTTTTTAAACCACTGTAGAAGCGTAAGAACGTTGCAACATCTAGTACCCTGAGGTCATAAGACTGTCAAAGACTCCTTCTTGAACCTACCAAATTGAAAGCTTTTATTATGACCTGGCCTTTAAATGTAACTTGGGCACTGGACCAAGGGCGCCATTGTCACTCGAGTGCAACGTTAGGTGGGGATGTCGATATTGCTTTCGTCAAACCAATTCGTTTTTTTTTTAGTGTGAATCTGCCTGGTACTTATGAATGAATGTTTTCAAAGTAAACCCGTTTCATCAACAAGAAAAAAACGGGTTGGACGCATATGTCCCTTTCCCTTTGGACAATAAAACCATGCAAGTGCTGTATCAAGTATAACTCACGAAAATCTTGTTAATTTTTGTCAACTTTTCAACTATTTTGGCATCCCTGCTTTCAATAAAAAAAAAAAAAAAATCAAGGTACTATCACTTAAATGTAATAACTCCCTATCCCCCTCTGGATACCATCTTGAAAGGATAGCGTCTTCAAAAAAAAAAAAAAAAATCGAGGTATTATCATTTAGTGCTTTCAAAAAAAAATCGAGGTATTATCATTTTAAATATGATAGCTCACTACCCCCCCCCCCCCCCCCTCTGGATACCACCTTGGTGGGATGTCGTCTCTGCTTTAAATTAAAAAAAACAACTTTTTGGGATCCCTTCTTTCAATAAAAAAATTTAGAGATATTATCATTTAAATGTAACACCTCCCCCCCCCTCTGGATACCCCCTTGATAGGATACCGTCTCTCAGCTTTCATTAGAAAAATAATTTACTTAATAATTAACTAAGTCACTTTATGGTTCAAACAGACACGCAAAATAACGTTAAACAGCTTAGTGTTCCTTGAAAAAAAATTGAGGGAATGAGTAAAGGGGTACAAAGACAACAACAAAAATGTCGAAATTATTCAGATATACCTCAAATTATTGGAAAACTGAGTCATAGATTCGCCGTGGCATTCAATAAGATCCAAAGAATCTAATTAAAAGGGAGCACACACAAAAGCCAAATTAGGCCAGTAGCCTATGAGAAATTACAAAATACCCAAGACAATGAACAAGTCTTAATAGGGGGGGGCCCTGGGTCTATCAAAATATTTCAATGGTTTCCCAGGGAATTTGATATCATTTTCTTCTGTCTCCACTTTAAATGAAAAATATAATTATCTTTTTGGCATCACTGCTTTCAAAAAAAATGAGGTATTATCATTTGAAAATGATAGCCTCCTATCCCCCGCCTATAAGCAATAATTTACAATTTATTTATGAATCATATTTTTGGGATAACTTCCGGTTCAATCTTTAATTCCCTAACCTAGTACATAGCTTAGTCTATAGCTAAAATTTTGTCTCAATAGAAGGGTTCTTTTTTTGGGGGGGGGGGGGTAAAAATGTTTCAGAAAGAAGATTGTGTTTTCTATCAGGGGTTCAACATTGAGTATTAAACATTAAGAAAATCTTATCTAAAAACAGCAAAAAAAAAGCGTTCTATAATTCTATTCAACTTGAAAATAAAATTTTTGACTACGAATGATGTAAGAAATAGCGATTGGGAAACTGCATTCGAAATAATTTAAACTCATTTCATAAAGACGATACTTTTTTTTTGTCAACATATTAAGAACTGTATATATTGTAATATTTGCAAATGCAAATTGCATCTATCTGGTTTTTATGCAAAGTAACAAAAGAGACTAAAATTAATGAACAAGAGAGTAGTGAAGAATTATGGTATGCAAAGTAATATTTGGCAGGGAAAGTCACTGGTGATAAATCGCTAGGGTGGCACCGTGATTGCGTGATTTTCGGGGATTTGGGGAACCAATTTTTTTTTCGGGGAAATACCCAAAAATTCGGGGATAGTGCAAGCCCTGGTTGGTTTCTAATCAGGAAAATCGAAACACTAAACCACACGAGAATGAAAAGCTCCAACTTTGCGGTTGACCCAATAAAGAATTGCCGCAAAATTAATTTAAAGTCGACCGAACGCCACCGCCTCTGCGGCGGCGGCACGCCTGCGGCGTTACAACACTTCGGTCGGGCGTTCGACCGGGCCTCTCGTCGGCGGCGTTCGGTCGATCCGCCGGCGCGGTGCCGGGATCTAATTCTGGGTGACTTTTGATCTTCTATGTCGCTGAAGCCATAGCGACTTCTATAATGGGTTCTCTGATGTTTAAATACATTATATACATATGTTTAAGTACATTGAAAATCTGTAGATAAATATGGAAAGGGAAAAAATATTAGCAACTAAAATCGCTGAGAACAAAGTTCCTGGTGTCACTCGCCAGCCCCCCCCCCCCAAGAAACTTCCTTGTGAGACTCACGATACCCCGCCTCGCCTTTTCCACCTCTGTGCCGCAAAGCATAAATGTAATCTTTTACGCTACAAGAAAAAGACTGTCGCACGGGAAGCGGTATTATTACTCCTTCTCCCCGTCCCTTTCTATAATAGCTGATGGGCACTTGAACATCATTGTATATAAGAAATATGAATCAAATCAGTTTAGTTAAATGAAGCGTTAAAATAAATAAATGTCAGAAACCTTTTATCCAATCAGAAGGGAGGAATCACCCCTAAACACCCTTATTCAGGCTTAGTCTGGGTTGACTCTCCGCGCTCAGCCACCAATGGGCCTGTGCCAACCCCCCAGAGTTTATGGTATATCTTGATCTTCAAATCAATAATACTTGGTCTCACTCCCGTATGAAAAGATTTGTTGTGTTTTTATATTAATTTTTGTTCATTTTTATTTTTTAAACATACACAAAAAAAAAAACTTACAAAAATATCTTTATTTAATTTAAGCGGATAAAACATTTTTTGCGAAGTTACGAATAGGTTTTACTTTGATAAGTTCCGCTTGCCCACCCTCCCCTCAAGTAAAAATGTAAAATCAACTTGATTTCCCCGTCTAGTGTTCCTTCAAAGTTTCAGCTGGTCTCTTAAGCTGTTAATTTATACATTCGGTCTTTTAGTTTGGTTCAAAACTTCCTTAAAGTTTCAACTTAATATCCTTAACCCGTTCCTGAAGTAATAAAGGTACAGCCTTTTCGCAGCCAGGGTGCACACAGCTTTTTTTGATTAAATTCAACACCCTCCTCAACATTCTCTGAAAGTTTTCAACTAAATACCCTTAGTCGTTCCTGAAATATTACAGATACGCCCTTTTGACAACCTGGATGCACATAGTAACTTTTGATTTAGATCAGCTAGGCCCGTATCGGATAGGTGCGGGGCTCGATTGGATTTTTGCGGGGCCTTCTTTATATATTAAATATTCAAATAAAATATATCTGCAAAGTAGTTTATGTACGTGAATTAGTTCCTGTACGTAGTGCAAAATCTCTCTAATACAGGATTGTACCGAGTAAATTTGATAAATTCGACATGAACTTTTACGAGTATCAGTTTTCTCTACCATAAAGTATATATTAAATAGCAATTAAGACATTAATAAATCTCATTCAGCAATACAAACTTAAAATATGTATATTTTTAATTATTTGAATAATTCATAATTTATCCCTCATCGTCAAAAATAATTTGCTTTAAAATTTAAAAAAAAAAATTGATGGTACCGGGGGCCCTTTCAAATACGGGCCCCGGTTGGATTCGATCACCCCAATCACTCTTAATACGGCCCTGAGTCCAGCATGCCTTGAAAGTTTTAACTTAATACACTTAGTTATTTCTGAGATATGTAGATGAGCCCTTTTGACAACTTGTTGCACAAGGCGTCTGCTGATTTAGTTCAACACCCTTAACAAACTTCCATGAAAGTTTCAATGTCATACCCTTAGTCGTTTCTAAGATATTGCTTTTTTGATACGCTCTTTTGATAATCTGGATACACAACGTTTTTTGATTTCGTTCAGTATCCTCCTAGCCAAAAGGGAGTTGAAGTGGGGCTCTTTTCCCTCGAACCAGTTTCAACTGTTAAAAGGGTGCTAAAACTTACAATTTACAATCGACTGAGCCCCCTCAAAATTTTCTAGGTAGCAGTGTTCCACGTGATTCCGTGTAATTTTCCTACTTTGGGTTTCTAATATATGCCCCTCCCCAAAACAGTTTTGCTTATGTGCCTGTTCGTTGCAGCTCTTTTTCTTTTTATTTTTACTTAAACAAGGTTACAACTTTGGATTTCGCATATCCTGATGAATTAACCAGCTGTTTTTCATCTATTGATATCTTGCTAATTCTCGCTTTTATTGAGAAATCAGTAGGGGAACCTTCCAATCCTTTTAATGGTGTAATACAATACTTCTTAGAAGGAAAAATAAAAGAGATTTAGTCTCCCTTGCAACAATATTCGGACACGTTTCTTAAAATATAAATATCACAGTAATATGATGAAACCAGGCATTTGATCAAACACCTAGGTTTCGACCAGATCCCAATGGAGAACAAAACGAATAAAAGGTGACTAAACATAATTATTTTTCAAGGATTTAACAAACTTTAAACCAACCCCTGTCAAAGGGCACCGATTAGGCTGCCATGTATTTTATTTCTTTTCTTTTTTCCGGCCACTTTGTACAAAACGATTTGTCGTAGAGAATTAGAAGGAGGCTCATTCGATTCAAAATTAAGAGTTTCCTTTTAAGAGTCAAATATAAATTAAAGTAAGATACAATTTTTTCTCAAAAAACTGCATTTTTTTGTACGCAATTAAGCGATGGTTAAAATACCAGTAAAAATTCTAAGGTAGCTAAAAGATTTTCTTATGGTCTATAAGACCTCAACCATGAAGTTTAGAACCCCCTATCTTGAAAAAAGCTCTACAGTACAAGGATCAAAATATTCAGTGTGACGCGGATAACGCTCCCTGGATTTATTACCTGAAATCTCAGAATTTCAAATATTTTTATTTTGATTATTTTAAAACTATAAAGTTTTTAGGACAGTAACCACTGCTCAGTGGGGGCCTCCCCTAGGCCACTGAGCACGTCCCCAAGTGGCGATAGGGGAACGCCCTACCACCTATTCGTCAGAGTTTTCACTTTAAATCCTGAATATAAATAAGGAAAATAACCAGCTAATCTTGACAGCGATTTTCATCCTTATAATTCAAATACTAACAGGCTGTTATTTCCCAAACACAGCTGCACCTTCTAAGGCTGTTTATAGCTTATTTTTGTTGATTTTTTACCCATTTTTTTTATTTGGCAAAAGCTTAGGGTTCAATTTCAAGCTTACAACAGCATAAGAAGGTATATTTTTAATTTTTTCGTTAAACAGACGTGTGTCATCATGTAGCGTCTTTTGACATAGCTGAGCAACCCCCTCAACATTGCCTCAAAGTTTCAGCCAAATACGGTTAGCTGTTTCTGAGGCATTGCACATACTCCCTTTTGACAATTTTGGATGCAAATGGTGTTTTTTGATTTAATTCATCATCCCCCTTAATATGCTATGAAAGTTTCAATATATTCCCCATAGCCGTTCCTGGGATATTCCCGATACGCCACTTTTGACAACCTGGATGCACATTGCGTTTTTGATTTAGTTTTTTTTTTTTTTTTTTTTTTTTTTTTTTTTTTTTTTTTTTTATTGTGTTTCTTGAATTGTGTCATTTGATGATAAAAGTTCTGGATATTCCGATCACGTACACAGTGACATTTATCAGTAGATAAACGTTCGGTGTGTATGTGATCGAAATATCCAGAATTTTTATCACTGTTTTTTACTGTCTAATAAAAAGATTTATCGCCATTTCAACTGTTATTTGTAAAAAAGAGTAAAAAAAAGGTAATCAGCTCTGAGATTAAGACCCAGATGAATAGGTTTCCTGCTTACCGGTTTAGGATATTTAGGTGACTGAGAAGACGCTCCCACAGGTTGACTTCGAACTTCGTAAGATTTGCTTCGTCTGTCAAATTCTTCTTGATGGTTCAACATTTCTTTATAGCCATTACTTATCACTGGCTGCACAGTATGTGGTGGATATCCATAGTTACTATTGTATGCACCATAACCATTAATTGGTTGTTTATATTCCTCTTGAACAAACCGTTGTTGACTAGGTTGTTGGTAACTATGAGATGAAAGTCTATCAGCCTCTAGAAGAAAACAAGCAATATACAACAGTGTCGCTATGAAAGCGAAAGATAAAAAAAAAAGTTGTTTTATTAACTCTTTGAACAGGGGGACATATATTGGGTTTATTGGTATATAAAGAAATTGATTAGGATACTAATGACAAATCAAGAATTGTATATCCCCCATCGACACTAACTGGTTGTTCGTCATTATCAAGTGGATTTTGTAGCTGACTAGCTATCAAAATATGTTTACCTCTGGATTGTAAGAAATAGATAACATAGTTGCCAGCAGGGTAAAAGACAAAAAAAAAATACAACAAAAAACTCTTCTGCTCGGTCTCTGTTCTAAATAAATGACAAATTAGAAAAAAAAAAAACGACTAACAAGTTGTGAATGACATTATTATTGGTCCTTTCAACAACAACTAAGTGATAAAATAATAATTGTCCTTTCTGGCCACTAACTGATATTGATTTTCTTCTTACGGAATTGTAGATGACTAGTTCTCTAGCCGATGATCAGCAGACACAAGTGGGGGTCGTGATGACAACCTTCTCATGGGAACCCCGAGAGAAGTAGCCACAATTATACGATGGTCAACTACTGCTTATTTTATTCAACATCCAACAAGCATGCATAAGGAATTTTTGTACGGGGGAGGGGGTTTATTTTTCAGGGAAGGATACAAAAAAAAATTACAAAACGGAGCAAAAATTTTATATCCATTTTTGTTATTTTTTTTATGAGTCGGACGAAAATTTCATGGGGGATAAAACCCGGTAACACCCCCCCCCCATATATGGCTTAGGTACCCACCTACTAACCGTCCTGGCTAGTGTTTTAGCACGTTACGGAATACGCTCCCGAGATTAGATGGATTGAGGTCAGTAATGGCTTGTCAAGTCATGCACGTGGGGTCAATCCCTCAGGAGAACTGAAGCACTGGTCGTGGAGCAAGAAAATATCTCTTGAGGAGCAATTAAAGGTGGGAGAAAGAGATTTTCCTGTTAGTACCGGTTCTGAGGATTCAAGTGTCGCTTGCCCCTGATGGCTTACACCTACCTTCTCCGTCTAGTTATATCTGCCCAATTTGGTCTGAAGCTGGCGGGTGGAGTTCTCAGGATAGGGTAAAACCGACGGTGGGACACCTTGACTCTAACAAAGAAGGTTCTTCCACAAAGGCGAAAAAAAGACAGGCAGGGCATACCTCAAATTTACACGCCCAAGAGGGCACCAACAGACCTTCAGCTATTTGGGTTCAGAGGCAATGAGCCTCTGTGCCCCGAGCTTTAAATCATTTTTGTGACTTCACCCATAACACCAATAATAATAACAAACACAGGTATGTCAATCTCTGCAAATGAACAGATGGCTCTGTTCCTGATTGTGTTTGTCTTGCGTTTGACTTGTTGGAAAAGAAGAACAGTATTAGTGTAACAAATACAACAATATATTAATATAATCCTAGTATTGCCTACATTACAGCCGTTACATCTACTTTAACCAGGGATCATGCTCATCTGGCAAGGATATCTATTGTGTGTGGGGGGGGACATTCACACGCTAGTTTTTTTTTCTCCCTCCCCCTAGATTTTTAAAAAATAGCTTTTTTGGATATTTTCACTGGAAAATGCCTTTTTGTTTGGTGTTTTCTTTCAAAAGATAAACACAAAATTACCCGACTTAAACCTTGAAAAATAAATCTCCCTCTGACCATTTATGGATTGGAATCCCCTTTCATCTGGGTGTTTAACCCCAGATGAGTGGGTTTTTCTCGGGTATACCAGTGTTCAGCAACATGGCGACGCTTCGATGTATTGTACTGTTTACAACACAGTTTATAGAATTAGCAGTATGATCATTCTCTATCTCTCCCATTATAAAAACCCGGACAGGGGTGCGAGTGCTCCGGAGAACGTTTTTGCAGATAGAAAACATAGGCGTTATCAGATCTTTTCGTGGGTAGACAAGTCAGATTTCTCTTGGACACGAAACAAGTGGAAACCCGCTATTACGAATAATGCACTTGGTAACCATTTCTCAGTGATTGACGATAACAGACTAATCCGCTAAGGCAGAAACAAGTGGGAGGAGCTTTTTGTTCGCACCGAGACCGAAGACCAGAAATTATCTGCGATAAGCTTACTGTCTATAAACTGTGGTTTACAATCACGGACATGTTCTATCTTTAAACCTGCGATGATAATTCGTTTGATTTCTCTTTTTTTTTTAATTAGAAAGAACCTTAAATGAAGCCAGTACAAGAAATTACAGACATTCGTTTTTTCTGGTGTAATAAAGCCAGAAGAGTGGGTGTCTGACTGTAATCACCCATAAGTACCTAAAAAACCAGCACTTCCGCAAGTTATGGAGGGCTTCGAGCCAGTGTCCTCCCAAAAAACATCAATATTTATACCATTTTTTCTTACAACGTTTCATGTTTTATGAAATCCCTAACTTTTAATTTTCGGATTTGCTCCCATACCCAAAATAACGGTATGCAAATCTCTACACAACCCCTATCATTTTAAATCATCCAACCTATTTCCTTCCCTTGCCCTCAATGCCTTGTTAAGAACAGTGTATTCTTTATTTCTTCACATTACACCCCACCCAATCTCGAGTTTTTACCAATGAAAAAATTCTGTCGTAATCACTCATGCTGTAAAAACCATCCATCTAATTAAACTGTCATTATGACACCAACGACACTGTGAACCCATATGCTTTATTCATATAGTGACTATTACATATTCTAAATATTTAATCAATCATAATTTCACAGCATAAACTCCATATGCACAGGACTGTACGAGAAACATTCTAACGTCTAAGACGCCGCTTCAAACGAGCAAAAGGTTACGTCTACGAGAGCAGAACGCAACTCCTTCACCCCTCTCCTCTGCTGAACACCCCACAGTATGACTGAACCCTTACTGGGAAAAAAAAAAAAACTTAGAAATTACATAATGCTCCCTAGTTTATATTTTAACCGCCACTAGCATTAATTCAAGAAAAATGTGGAGGGACGTATTTTTTAAACTCTAAGCAAGCAATTTTGCAGTTTTTTTTCGATTTTTTTTCCAAGAAAATAACCCCAAATAAGGCGTCTTTCAATGAAAATACTAAGATAACATATTTTTGAAAATGACGAATACCATTCCCTGCCCCCGCCCAACTGTAAGCCACACATTTCAGTCGCAAGAACTTTGAACGTTACAGGACAGCAAAAACAGATATACGATTATTGGTTTTCTAAAAGTTATTAAACACCTTTTTTGTAAAAGAAAGGTGATACGACATGTTGCTCCATGATACAACGAGACCAAGTCTAACATCAACAGATCCAAAATTTAACTATTTCCGCAGGTGAGAAGAGGTGTTTTTTTTTTTTGTTTTTTTTTTTTTTTTTTTTTTTTTTTTTTTTTTTTTTTTTTTTTTTTTTTTTTTTTTTTTTTTTTTTCTTCAAAAACATACAAAATAACGGTGCTATACCAGTTTTCTACCATTCCCTAGTATCACCCAGCTTGTTTTTGGATCAGACATTATATGTGTCTTGAATTTGCTGAAAGATAATTCACTGTAGTTTTTTGTGTTTTACTGTTTGCCTACACTGGTATTTATATCTCCGTTTCCCGAAAAATGTGGAGCATGGTAATCTCTTTGAAAAACCGCAGCAACAGGGACTTGGCATAGATAAAGTTTTAATCTATAGAATTGTTTTATTAAGTAGCAGGAAGGAAGCAACACAATTCATTTTAGTGATTTTCTTCAATAATCTAGTGATTTATGTAGTTATTCATTGAGTTTTGTTTTGTTTCGATAGCACAAGAAATCACTAGAAATAGTGATAAATCACTAAGGGTGGCAACCCTGACTACCTCACACCAGGCATCTGGTAAAACTGTTTTGTCGCAGTAAATAAAGAGAGGAACGGCATACCAGGGCGCTCTTTCACAGCATCCATAAAATTGCTAAGTCCTTTTGTTAAAAAACCTTTGAGTTCATTTATTGACTCGACGGTCACTAAGGAATTTCCCATTGTTTCCCTTCCACTTTGGAGCAATGACTGTTTTATTTTATTTATGAATCTTATTAGGCTTCTTTGAAACATTTTAATTCAATTTTGATTTATACTGAAATAAAGGCGTGCCCCTAATCCGCTTATTTAATAATAGAAGATAATAGAAGTTGGTAAGAAACGGTAAATACCCATCCTTCAGTTTTGGGCCGTCGCGTGAACACTTGCGGATCCAGGGGATCAGGGCGGGGGGAACCCCGGCCCCCAAGATTTTTTTTCGGGCGCCCTCATTCCTTTGTTTTTTTCTGTTTTTCACTCTTTTTTAAATAAATTTGTCAATTTGGTCAATTATTGGCGCCCTAGTCAAATTAAGCCTTCCCCGAAATGTTGTTCTAAATCAGCCCCTGAGCGTGACTATTGCGAATAACACTTATAAGGCAAAATTACAAAAACATCCTATTCTTCTGAATCATCTTAGTATTCAAGAAGTTCCTAAATAAGTTTGGAGTAGCTACTTTGTTCAGAAGGAGAAGAAGGTGTGGTCTCGACTAATCGACCTATGCTAATTAGAAGAATAATAAAAAAAGAGGTGGAATCTCCCCTAATCATTTTATGCATGAATTTATGACAGGGTGAAATATACTCTAAGTAATTTGCGGATAAGCGTTCTAACATGTAGAATCTTTATTACTCTTATTGCATAATAAAATTTAAAAAAAAAACAAGTTTTTTTTAACTGAAAGTAAGGAGCGACATTAAAACTTAAAACGAACAGAAATTATTCCGTGTATGAAAGGGGCTGTACCCTCCTCAATACCTCGCTCTTTACGCTGAAGTTTTTATTGTTTTAAAAAATAAAGTTCTGTGACAGATTCAAACTTTAGCGTAAAGAGTGAGGTATTGAGGAGGGGACAGTCCCTTTCATATACGGAATAATTTCTGTTCGTTTTAAGTTTTAATGTCGCTCCTTACTTTCAGTTAAAAAAAACTTGTTTTTTGTTTAATTTCTGAACGTTTTTGAATTAATGCAGCTTTGATTTTGGCTCACCGTACATGAATAATTAAAACGAAATTTGCATATTAATTTTGCTTTTTGGCTAAATGGCTTTCTCGAAATTTTTTTCTGACGTAACTTACGAATTAACTTACGTAACGAACTTCTACATTCGTATGTTTTATTACGTATATTAGGGAGTTTTCCCCCTAGTCGATACCTTGCTCTTTACGCTAAAGTTCGAATTTTGTTCGAATCACAAACCCCTGAATCACAAAGGCCGGTTAATTAGAATAGATAGCTCTTTTGAAACTACTAAATAACTTTAGCGAAAAGGGCGATCTGAGGGTATTGACTAGGGGGCGAACCCCCTCATATAACGTAATAATTTCTGTTTGTTTTAAGTTTTAATGTTGCTCCTTACTTTCAGTTGAAAAAAACTAGTTTTTTTTATTTAATTTCTGATCGTTTTTAAATAATGCTGGGAAATTCGGCGTCCCCTTCATAGAAATGTCCCTTCCCCAAGGAAACATCCTCCATGGAAGGATCCTCCCCCGTAACTCCCTCCTCATACACCCCCCATCAGAAAAAAAATCCCTCCTGAAACGTCTTTATACTTCCCATTAACCAATACTATACATAAACAATGGGCAAAGTGCATAACTTCCAGCCCTTCCCTCGGGAACTGTGGGGGATTAAGTCATCCTCAAAGACATATTTATTAGATTTTCGACTATGCTGAACAACAATTGCTATCTCAAAATTTTGATTGGGTGATTGTGGGAAAAAAATGAGCGTGGGAGGGGGCCAAGTTGCCCTCATTTTTTTGCAATTTTTTTGGTCACTTAAAAGGGCACTAGAACTTTTAATTTCTGTTCAAATGAGCCCTCTTACAATATTCTAGGACTACTGGATCGATACGATCACCCCTGGGAAATACAAAAAAAAAAAATAAATAAATAAATAAACACGCATCCGTGATCTTTCTTCTGACAAAAAAATACAAAATTCCACATTTTTGCAGATAGGAGCTTGAAACTTCCGCAGTAGGGTTTTCTGATACGCTGAATCCGATCGCGTGATTTTCATTAAAGTTATATGACTTTTCGAGCGTGTTTTCCCCTTTTTTTTTTTTCGAAAATAAGGCAAATTTTCTCAGGTGTGTAACTTTTGATGGGTAAAACTAAACTTAACGAAACTTATATATTTGAAATCAGCATAAAAATCTGATTCTATTGATGTATCTATGGGTACCAAAATTCCGGCTTTTAGAGTTTCGGTTACTATTGAGCCGGGTCGCTCCTTACTTACAGTTCGTTACCACGAACTGTTTGAAATAGGACGAGGACTTTAACGCTCGTTGAAAATATTTGGGTCTATAGGCTAAATTATGGAAAACTGCATTAACCAAAAGTTGGTTTTCTAACACAGTTGGATGGTCAAATTTTTTTTTTTGAGATTCCTCTGGGGCCATTAGTGGTTCGATAACTTGCACTATGAAATCATGTTCTATGCCCTTATATGTATGTATATTATGTACGCTATGCTAAGGGTGCTAGTATAGCTGAGTTTTAAGAGATATTTACATATATGCAGTATCAAATAGCCTCTTACTGCGACACAAGACTAAGAATGTCTCCAATGAACCTCTAAAAGTAAACGATCATCGACAAAAAAGTAACTATTTCCGAAAATGTACATTTTTTTAGAATATCTGCGCCTCTATCAGTACTCTTGTAGCTTACAATGCATACCAACATACAGGAGGGAGGACAGAAGACTCCTACCTAATAATTGTCCGAAAAGCCCACTTAGGAAGATCTGAAATTTTGGTAAAAAAGCTTCATTTTTCCCATTTTGATCCCTCTCTTCCAAGAAAAATCTCAAATCCCCCAAGGCAACTTATGTATAAATATGCCTAGAATTGGCGACATACGTATATATTGCACATCCAAATTTAGATTTACTCCCAACAAAAAGACAGTTGTTAGTCAGTTTCATTGAACCAGCGTTTTCGGTGGCAAAATCAGGATTCAAAGTGGCATTATTTTTAGGTCAAAATAGAAAATATTGCAAAACATAAACTGTAAAAAATATCACTGTGAATACTAAAAAATTTGATTGCATTTTTCAACATAGAATTTATATTGAAATCATATAATTTAGCTCTAGGACAGTTCGTGGGTTTGCTGATTATTGGGTTTGTGGACGGGGGGTCAACGGTGTGACTCTTTAAGCTCAGGCAGATTCTACCAAGCTCCAAATGGGTACCTGGAGAAACCTGGAGAAAAAATTGGAAAGCGTCAGATGCTGTACCCCCAACAACGCATTACACTCCTGGCCAAATGCAGAGAACCAGGAGATGCGCAACGCATACCACTGGTCAGCATGCCCAAAAAGAAAATAAACGAAAATATTTCCGCATGACTTGCCGCATTTGATGGGGGATGGGGAGGGTGAATCCAAAGCGGGAGAAAAGTGCGGAGAGAAATAATACAAACTATTAATGAAATAAGAAATAACGATTTTTTCACCCACTGTACAAAATGGTAAAAAAAGGAAAGTAGCCAAAAAAAGGAAAGAACGAAATTTGGAAAGTTACCTGTTAAGCATCCGTCGCACATTATACAAAGCATTCCTCCCATTATAATATCTCTAGTATGTCCATGAGATTAGTTGCTAAATCACAGGTTGGTCAAAATCTATATCAAATGTTGGTCGTTCGTTTCTCAGATATTTTTATTATTATTAAAATATACAAGGTCTTATAACAAGGTAGTAATTTATTATTCTAGGACTTCAAAAAGTTAAGGAGTATTATATTCCTACAGTTTAAAGGTAAACCAATACTTTAATTGGCTTATATCAGTGAATATTTTCTTAACCCAATCACTTTATACCAAATTTATGCAGAGAGAAAAATACTCCCAAGTTTTTGAAACCTGATTTTTTTATATTTTTTTTTTTTTTTTTTAACCGTAGGCTAAATCCTCAGTCGGATATCAAATTGATGTATTTTCCATAATTGTAAATTTCCAGGAGAACAAAAAAAACCTCATGATTTTTTTTATTTCCCCTCCAATAACCGTAAAACAAAAACGGATCGATATGTAAGATCAATATATATATATATTATATATATATATATATATATATATATATATATATTATATATATATATATATATATATATATATATATATATATATATATATATATATATATATATACATTATATATATATATATATATATATATATATATATATATATATATATATATATATATATATATATATATATATATATATATATATATATATATATATATATATATATATATATATATATCAATCCATTATTGTTTTACGGTTATCGCACGGAAAATAACAAATTTGAGATGTTTTTTTTTCTGCTCCTCTGAAAATTAACAATTATGGAGATACGTCAATTTGATATTCAGCCGGCAAAATGTAAACAAAAAAAAAAATAACAATCAAACTGATTGGTTCTTCAGAGTTAAAATTTAAGCCCATAAAGGAACAAAATTATTTTGTCAGAAGGCTTTTTTAATAAGTACTCTCCCTGTTTCTCTGTGGAGTAACTAATAACATTGGCTATAGAATAGAATAGAATTTATTTGCGCTAAAAGCCCATAGGCCATAGGCATGGCATATATTTATTTTCTCAATCACAGCATTACGCAAATCAGAATCAGAAATAATCAAATCAGAATCAATCAGAAACAAATCAGAATCAGAATTCAATCAGAAATAATTACGCAAGAAAGCAGCCTGAAAGCAAAAAAATATTAAAAAATAAACAGTACTAAAAAAATAAAATAAAAAATAAATATTGGTTTATTATAAAGTAAAGGAAAACAAAAATATTGCATATGCTAAGAGAAAGAGAATAATTAAAAAAAAAAAAAAAATCAATGGGTCTTATCATGACCGTATCGTAACTTTGTGTATGTTTGCTTTATGTTCTAGTAAATTATTCCTTTTCGTATATTTTTATATTCGGTTTATTTGTATATAGAACAAAGGTTTAAAAAAAACATCATACGAAACAGTAGTCCTACCATGAATGTGTTATTAATTAACACAATCAGGGGTTTGTGCATTTCCTACTGCTGTGTGTTTGTCATGAAGTAGCAAATGTGTATATATGTTTATATTGGTTCAGTCTTTTTATTTTTACCCTTTTTTTTAGATTTTATCCCTTTCCTTTTCTAAATCGAGAAGTAAGAGATTAATTCTGTTTTAACCACAGTTTATAGAATTAGCAGTATGATCATTCTCTATCTCTCCATTATAAAAACCCGGACAGGGGTGCGAGTGCTCCGGAGAACGTTTTTGCAGATAGAAACATAGGCGTTATCAGATCTTTTCGCGGGTAGACAAGTCAGATTTCTCTTGGACACGAAACAAGTGGAAACCCGCTATTACGAATAATGCACTTGGTAACCATTTCTCAGTGATTGACGATAACAGACTAATCCGCTAAGGCAGAAACAAGTGGGAGAAGCTTTTTGTTCGCACCGAGACCGAAGACCAGAAATTATCTGCGATAAGCTTACTGTCTATAAACTGTGGTTTTTAACGCTGAAAAAGGCTAGTTTTATCGGCGAAATATCCGTCGGGATTGTTTTCTTTGCTTTTCTTTTTTACCGCTCATAGACCCGTTGATCTTCAGATTTTTCTCTTTTGTTACTTCATGATAGGCCAGTTAGGCTTTCGATCTTTTATTAACCTATGCTATTTACTACTATTTCTTGTTCGTGTTTTAACTTTTAAAAACAGCTATTATTATAAAGAAGATGGGGAAGGCGACGGGAGGGTCAGAAGACCTAGAATTTGGTGTTTGCGAAAGCGGGCAAAATATGTTTTCTTTTGGCTATTACAAAAGTGTCGTCCGACAGGGTCTTTAGCCTGCAGCATACTTTTCCGAAAGGATGCAATAAATTATTATTACCGTGGATTGATACTTTTGGCATGGGAGAATAACAACACCTTCAATTAAAAGTTTGCCAAGTTGCGTAAACAAGAGTCAAAGGAATAAATCAAACACACTTGAAAGCTTACCAACAACACTCACTTACGATTAAATCCAAAGTTATCATGAAGTAAAAGGAATGGAGCACGCACTAAGCACAGATTTGAATCTCAATACTTCAAAGTTAAAAGCTCTTCGAAAACAATGAGACAGCGGTAATTTTTTTTTTAAAGCGGTGTTTTTCTCCGTCAATGCATTGTCAATTTTTACTTCGAATTGAATTAATTTAGGAACAGGAGCCAAACTAAGTATCTGAGAGCAAGGGGCGGATCCAGGATTTTTTCGGGGTGGGGGGGGGGGGGGGGGGGGGGGGGGGGTACTAATTCTTGACTTTTTCGGGGGGGGAGGGGTTACTAATTTTTGACTCAGTTTTTCGACTAATTTTACTGATTTTTTTACCTAGGTTTTACTAATTTTCGACTTATTTTTCGACTCGGTCAAAAATTTCGGGGGGGTTCAAACCGGGTAAACCTCCCCCCTGGATACGGCCTTGTCTGAGAGGCATTTGACTTGAGATTCAAGTTGAGCAAAATCTATGTAAATTCCACTCACTATATATATATTATATATATATATATATATATATATATATATATATATATATATATATATATATATTATATATATATATATATATATATATATATATATATATATAATATATTATATATATATATATATATATATATATATATATATATACTATATATATATATAATATATCTATATATATATATATATATATATATATATTATATATATATATATATATATATATATATATATTATATATATATATATATATATATATATATATATTATATATATATATATATATATATTATATATATATAGAATTAATATAAATATATAAATGTATTATATATATATATTTATATACCTACATATTTGAAATATACTACATATATATATATATAGATATATATAAATATATATATATATATATATATATATATTATATATATATATATATATATATATATATATATATTATATATATAAATATATAATGTATTATATATATATATATTTATATACTACATATATATTGAAATATACTACATATATATATATATATATTATATTATATATATATATATATAATATCTATATATATATATATATATATATATATATATATATATATATATATATATATTATATATATATATATATATATATATATATCTATATATAAAAATATAATGTATTATATATATATTTATATACTACATATTTGAAATATACTACATATATATAATAGATATATATATAATATATATAGATATATATATATATATATATATATATATATAATATATATATATATATATATAATATATATATATATATTATATATTATATATATATAATATATATATATATATATATATATATATATATATTCAAATTATTCGTTAATTAGTTAAGTGATTGTGGGGGGAGTTATATTTGACTTACCTACGGAAACAACTTTTTAGCAATACCAACTAGGCTATCCTTTTCTGTTAGATTTAATCCCTTTAGTTGACTATGGACCACATCAATCAATTTCCGATTTCTTTTTTTCTTTCCGATTCCAACAATATCGCTTTTATTTACTTAATTTTTTCACATATTCCCAATAACCTATATTTGTTCAGTACTATAACGGTTTGTTATACCGTAACCCCGTACCGGACCCCCCACCCCCCCCCCCCCCCCCGTTGATTGTTGCATTAATCCACGATTAGATGCCAGATAAGTTGGGTGTTACAACCGTTTGGTTGGGCTTGTTTATAAACAAGAAAAGTTACTGGTTCATGGTTCAGTGCAGCAAAGGAGAGAATGTACGCAACGAAAAAATTTTGATAATTCTATAAACACCCAAAGGAAAATCGTAGACAATCCCGTTTTCAGGTATGAATGGACCGAAGATGGCGCCAGGGGCAAAAAACTGTTTTTAATGACCTTGGTACTCAAAAAAAAAAAAACTCAACTGGCATAACCCATGAAAAAAAAGAACAGCAATCAAGCTTTCAGAGGGATGTGTGATTGAAAGCACACGATATAACCTTAATAAAATATTGAATATACAGGTAGGACTTTAGGTAAAAAGATAAAAAAAAAAGCAAGGCAGTTAATATTTCGTACTGCTCTTGTCTTAATTACAAGGTATCTTGAAGACTCGTTCGTCCAGAATCTCGATACAAAATCCCTTTAATAAAGAGCCCAAAGACCACGCTTTGAAGATGACAAAGGAACCCCGTTAACCTGTCTTTTTAATTCACAGAATATGAATTATGAAAACATTAAAATTGTATACAGGTAGAGGAGAGTGAGAGGCCTCCAGGCATCTTAAACCGATATCCTAAAATGTTCCTTTTTGACACTTAATATTCGACTTTCTAGATAATTTTTTACTACCCCCCCACCCCCCCCCCCCCAAAAAAAAAAAAACTGCGTACGTGCCTGCCCAACAGACAATCATCTATAGGCCAATCATATATGGCTCGGCATGTCGCAAATGGCCCAAAGCCGTAGTTTACCAACCCCTGCAACTGTTTACTTCACCACAAACATTCAGTCCAGGCAATAGATACACCTCAATTCCCTATTGCCCACGCAAATTACTTTGTCACAAGCAGCATGAACTGTAGCGGTAAATAGCAGTAAACCATTTTCAAGACAACTATCAAATCTTCCAGGCAATCTTAGGGCTTCAAAGACTCAAAAAGTTCTACTCGGCGATGTCTGTACAAAAAAAGAGGGCAATTGCAGTCGAGGGGCAATTCAAGGATAATTTTAAAAACAAAGACTATTGTCTTTGTCATAATGTCTGGCCTAGATATTTTGATAAAAGATGGTTTTGAAGCTCTTTAAAAAGGTCACCGTCTAATTCAAAACGGCAGTAAATGTTTCATCAAAGTAAAAATTTTATTCAATTATATTATTCATATTACGCTCAGTCAATTATATTAATCACATTACGCTCAATCAATTATATCTTATTTACCTATCAAGGACTTAGAGGCTTGTATTTTTTTCCAAAATATGTTTTAAGTTCTTTTTTTGAAATTCAGATTTGGAGCTTTTTATATTTGGAAAAAAAAAAAATCATTTTGCTCATTTTGAATGTAAGCCAAAAAAAAAACTTCGTCGTTAAAATAAAATCGTTATTATATCACGTTAATAACAAACTGGAAAAAACCAATCTTCTTTTTCTAGTGTAACATGCTGCCTTTGGAATTACCAAAATTTGCATTTTTTGGCTCATTTAGACGATACGATTATGGAGGTTCTTTTAGAGCATTCCAAAAATTTGTTCATGCTAGGTTTTTTTCTCTTTTGCCGAAATGTAATTAATCATAAAAAAAAACAAAATTAGGACCTTTTTTGACGTTTTTTAAAAGGGTGTTAAAAACGTCAATAGAAAATACGATTTCGTGGAAACCATTCATCAAAGTTCAAACAGGTGCCAAACTTTATTGAGACATAGTTGTTCAAACTTACGGCATTTCTTCAACAAT
>CM051273.1:1234085-1236585 GCA_027921565.1 Artemia sinica
CCTTCACCCAGTTTTTAAACGTTTCGGGGTCACAATAGTACTCCTCACACTTCTGTAAAACTAAATGAGGATCAAAACCGAAGTTATAGCGATTACTATATTCCAGTAAAATACACAGACATTCCATTGTTACATCCGGGATGCCAAGTATTTCTGAGTAATAATTGACATCTAGGTCATAGCTCTTCATTGAGCTAATTATTTGGTCAACCCTTCTTTCTAGGCTAGGAGAATGTAAGGCGATTTCTTTTTCATTCTCATTTGACTCAGAAACGGTACATTTCAAAGCTACAAAATCTTCTTGAGGTTCTCCATTACTGTGAAGAGTATCTAAGATACCTGGATTGTCTTCAGGTGAGCACTCAGTTCTCGGCTGTTTTTATGAGTCTTCCGTACTTTCAGACATCTCTCTAGTACCATCGATTAAGAAATTTGGCTTGTCTTCTTTTGGAAGCTGAACTTCAGTGGATTCAGCTGTTTTTCATTACTTTCAAATGGCTCTATAATCTCATTAACGAAAGTCTCAGCACATGCAGTTGATACACTGACCCTTGTAGAACACGTTGAATTTATTTTACCTATTGTTTCATTATTAAGTGAAGGTGGCCTTTATTAAGTGAAGCCACCTTCACTTAATAATGAAACAATGGTAATACTATTTTGTACTATTTACAAAATACTATACGGTAACAGTCACATTCTCTACTATCATGGAGATGAAGTTGACAGCATGTATGAATTTGGTATTTTGTATTACAACTAGGACAAATATACTTGAATGTTCATTAGAAATTATAAGGTTACCAGGAATTATAATTTCAGTCAGGGTTCTATTCCGAGCAATTTCTTTTGTCTGAGAAGATGTTGCTAAAAGATTGGTCTCTGCCATAAAACTTGTCACTATAGCATTTTCTTCTTCCGGGCAACTTACTAAAATCTCATTTTCTGTAGCCTGGGGACTTAGTGACTTTCCACTTTCTTCTATCTGGGAGCTTCCAGATATTGCATTGTCGTCTGACTGGGAACTCTTCGACATTTTATCGTCCTCTGCCCATAAAAATGCTGGAATCGTGCTTTCTTCTGGCAGGTTTTTAGCTTCTTCTGCGCAGGAACTGGTTGGCATCAAAGTTCCTTCACTAAAATGTTCAGGTACTTCAATAAATAAGTTGATGGTGTTAGAAACTTCCTTAATTAACACATTATCACAGTTTTTGCCACCCAAAGATTCCTCAGGGTTTTCTTGTCTTGCAGCAACAGAGGAATCATTGATTTCAGAGATGGTTTCACAAATATCAGCCTGTTCGCTTATCGGTTCAATAGCGATTAATTGCTTATCGCTGCACTTACAGATTTTAATTCGCTTTTTGTTTTTAGTCAGATACAATAGTTCAAGAAGATCCTCAGTTGGATTAAGTAGAAATGCAGCACGAATACACATTTCGAAAATAGGCCTTAATTCCTGATCACGGACTATATTTGAAAGGTCCAAAAACAGCTTGCTCAGCTAAGCTTCTTGTCGTAGCTTCGCGTCAGTATCTTCAGAATCCGCAAAATGATTGAGGCGATTTATATCAGCTGTCATAGCAATTATGTAGTGCTTCAAAACAAAACCACGAACGGAGATGCCAGCCTTAAAAAAAACATATATTGGACTATACTGAACTTTTGTTTAAATAAACACGGGTTCTGTAGAATAAATTCATGTATACGCACTTGCAACATATAACAATTAAAATACATGTTAAATTACAGCCACACTCACGCCACTTGGTAAAATAAGATGTTAGGGTTCAAGTATAATCTAGGAAACGGATAATGAAGTGATTTCAGTACAAAAAAAAACTGTGAATTCTTAAACTTCAAACGTAAAGTGCTTCTAGATAAAAAGGTTTTTAATTAAAAATTTACATCTTTTTGGGACTTCTATTGGTATAGAGTTCAATTACACTCTAATTGAACCAAATTGGTTCCCAAACTATAGGTCGCGAGCAAACGTTGAGAGGGTCGCGAGTAGTTATCTAAGTACCATTTTGCTCAGGGTATAGCAATTCCCATGCTATGATTACCAGACTGGTTATTTGGCAGTGTATAATGTGGTCAAGCATGTTTTGAGAGTATGATCGTAATTATATAACTTAAGCAGACAGGTTTTTTTCTGTTAATCTATGGAATTTGCTCGGAGGTATAGCAAGTCCCATGCTATGATTACCAGACTGGTTATTTGGCAAGGTATAATGTAGTCAAACATGTTCTGAGAGTATGGTCGTAATAATATAATTTAAGCAGACAGGTTTTTTTCTGTTTTTGATAAGAATTGCACAATGAATGTGCATCGTGAGTTCACGTGCACATTTTTCTTAAAAAACTGGTATGTTATAAAGTAGTCAAACATGTTTTGGGAGCACGCACGAAATTATGTAACTCAACATCCGTTTTTTATTCATCCTTGAAATTCTGTATAAAATGTTCATGCATTAGAATTTAATTTTCATTATGTTTT